>CAAKHF010018064.1:4385-14531 GCA_901007745.1 Hippocampus kuda | reverse complement strand
GGGCATTTTTGCTTTCAGCTGATGCGGGTCTTTCGGATATCCAATTAGAATCTTCATTCACGACATTTGTTTAAAAAACACACACACACACACACACACACACACACACACACACACACACACACACACACACACACACACACTCTAATGTGGTGGCCATGTTGGCAGGGGAAACTTCCCATCAAAAACAATGCATGTACATCCGTGGCAGCCATGTTAGAAGGGGCGAGTGTTCCATCAAAGTTAATGGGAAGCGTTGCCCAAAGGATGCATCTCAAAGTATATAGTACGTTAAGACCTTATCTATGGAAACTAATCATAACAGAGGTGAAAAAAGGAAGTGCCAGCATCGTGACTCATAAACATGACCAGATAAAATGCATGCCATTTCCTCAAAGCACCAACAAGGTAAACTTGAATAAACTTGAACATTTTGAAAACAGTTTCAAGCATTTTTTTTACATATTTATTTACAGTTAATTTGCACTGTATGTAAGCACTACGATGTCATGTACAACCGGCACTAGCTGAGGAGCCTTCCCTTAATTAGCCCGTTAAATCGAGGTTCAACTGTATTAATTTCGGGGCCATTTGTATTTCCCTGCTGCGAGGCTGATGCCATGACAGCCCGCAGTTTTTATTTGATGTTATCTTGTGACTTGAGCGGTAAAGTATCAGCCTATTTTTGAGAAACAAGTGTTTAAAATGAAAACAGGTTGATCAAGCTTTTGGGTTTCATCGACGTCATCGCCTCATCTTCCATTTGAGTAGTTGAAGTGTGTGTACTTCCTGCATGGTGGCCTGAATGACAAGTAGGGATGTGTACGGTGTGTACACAGAGGAAGGCTGCGGGTTTGTTTGACTTATTTTAGGAACCTGACTATAAGACGACTTCAAAAGACCAGCAGACCAGATTAAAGGAGTTAATTAATATCTTTAAGGGTAAATAGCGTGTCATTTGTTCGGGACTCGTAGAGTCCCTGCAAGGACAGTTTCAATAAGTGAGCATACCAGCCCTGGTGGTGCATATAAGGGGTACAAATAACTATTTTGCAGTCCAGTAATTAGGCATATAGAGTACATTTATGTGTATTATAGAATGAGGGACTCCGTCTTTGTGACGATGTAACAAAATCTTCGTCTTAATATTTAAAAAGGTGTGATTTAATCTAACGTTGCACCGAAAGTTCATCAGAAAAATGCAATGTAAAGCCCATATTTTGACAGATGCTAATTGAATCTTTCAGGTTCCAAGATGGGGGGCGGGGGTGATGAGGAGATAAAGAAGTCAAACTACTCACCGTTCGGCCCATATTTCTCCAATTGCACTTTCACTTGCTCCTGAGTCAGTCCGGTGTTTTCATTCACGCCGAAAAAGTCTAAAACTTCACTCGCCGCTTTCGTGTGCGCGTTTTCCATCTCGGCGTCGGCGGATAAAATTTGGCGCTTAGATGAGGGGATGAGAATGCATGGAGTTGAACATCTACACAGGCGCTCGTGTGGTGGAGACGAGCGAGGTGGTGGTGTTGTTAAGGGGTTGGGGGGGGGGGTTCTCAAAGGGTTTCCGCAGACGGACGCTGAGGCGGCTGGATGCTTCTCCTTGCACGAGATAACCTGTCGCTCCGCGAAGAAGAACAAGCGATCCCCCGGCTCTGAACGAGTCGCACGCGGCTCTGCTTCAAATGCTCGCCTGCTGTCGACCTCATCTGCATGTGAAGGTGTGCTTGGGTGTGCGAATAGGCGTGCGCCGTCTCTCATCTGTTGTACACTCCCCCTTGCGCCCCCATTGGCTGCGCGTACCTGTTGGCACTCAGTCCGGCTGCGGGGACTTCCTCCGAACGCACATGACGTACACAAACAAGCCAGTCCTCGTTTTGCATGCGGTGATCACTTCTCGTGCAGTGTAAACATACGAATACTTGTTTCTCTTTTTGTCCTCATGAAGAGGAAACGATATCCCATTTGTTTTGAGACTGAATAATCTTATCAATTCAGCATTTGAAACCTCAATCGAAATGCATTTCAGACATGTTGTATTTTAGCTACCTAATTTTGAAGAACTCGGATTACTGACGGATACGTTTTATGCTGTCAACGTTGTTTTAATGTTGGTAAAGTTTCATATTAACTGTGTAAAATTTGCAAATCAGTGACCAAATTTGACTGTGTTTAAATTTTGGCAAAAATTATACATTTTAGAATTGAAGGAGATTTTCTGTCCTTGTTCTTCAGGGACAGCGGTTACTACAGTGGACAGCTAGTGACTACTGACTACTTTTTTTCCTGGTGTGAATATGTGCAGAGTATCCTCAGTAGACACTACAAGCATATTTCGCGTGTTATTTACCGTCACCTCGAGACCTGTGAGTTTACTTCCTGGAAAACCACTGATGAAGTCATGTGACGTGCGAAGAAAGTCCAACCAATGGCACCAGCACACATTTGTAGACCATGTTCAATGTTTACTGATCAAGGTAATGCGACTCATAAATTTCAGTTGAAACGTTTAAATTATGCGTAAATCCATTTTAAATCCAAGTGATAAAGTTTGCAGTGCTTGTTGTGGGGTTTTTTTTGGGGGGGGGGGGTTGTATTCTAACAGAAGAAAAATGTATTTTATGCATTTGGGCAGAAGTGAAATGAATTTGCCCATTCATTCACTGACAGGGAGCCAGCTCCAGGGACAGTGATGTGACACATTTCCTTTCCATCGCTTTATCCTTAAATGTGAGGTTACTACAGGACGTACAGAAATGGGTCTTCTGTTTGAGCTCACGAGAACCAGAATGGGACCTCGGCGTTCCAATTCTGTCCAACCTTACAGCTGGTCTCATCGCTCACGTTGGGGTGAAAAAAAAAAGTGTTTTCATATCTGCTGCTTATAACAATGAAACAATTGCGGAGAAGGTTTTCTATATATGTGTCAGGGACTCATTCTGAGAATTGTGTCTTTGCCTGCATCATTGTACAGTACATATCATGAATCAATCAATTATATAGAATTCTCACCAGACATGCACACTCAGGGAAGATAATTATGAATCATCATCTCATTTCTCTCTTCAGTTTAAGTTCATTATGCCCTTTGCGTCTTTCCTTGCAATGACGAGTTTTGAAAGAAGCCCGCCGTTGGTACAATTTGAATGGAAAGGGTGGAAAAAAAAGGTTTTGCAGAGCCATGGGTGGCAGAGCCAGCCTCTCTTCAGGATATCACCCTCACTCAAATGGTCAAAGTGAGAGGGTCAGCCAAGGCCTGGAGACGGCTCTCCGATATGTTCATCTCCATCCCCCTTTCAAAACAGGCTTGGCAGTAGCTCTCATACATACACACACAAACACGTCCACTCCTCTATCAGTGCATCCAGACAAAATGCTTTACAGTTCAATCATTTTTTGGGCCAAGATGAGTCACCGTGATAATGGGGTTTTTTACCAAAAGCCATTCTCTCGATAATGGGATCAAAATGACCATTGACCAAAGGTAGATTAGCGGAGGCTCCCGTGCTCTACGTACACCCAAACATAGTCGTGCTCCATCCTACACAAGTGAACCACGAGACCAGTAAAAAGGTGGTGCAAAGTCTGATTGGACAGGCGCTGTACTAAACCATTCTCCATGATGAAAAAGGGATTCCGATTAATACAACAAAGGAGAAGCTTGATCTGGGTGGTAATCTTTTACTCAACAGCAGTGTTATTCTACAACAATGTAAAGCTTCAGATGTAAGAAAAAAAGGCAGATGATGACAGGAATGGAACACAGTGTTATTCTATGTCGCTATCTATTGCGATGTTCGCTTCTTGTTTTTTGCTGACTGAGTTGCGAAGAAGAGCTTAGTCGGAGATTCGCGTTTTAACTTCACAAAATACCTTAATGGGGGTGCGCTCAAATTTGTGTTGGACATATTCAGTAACTGTTTTATCAGACACCTCGCAGGTATCATTTTTTTAATTTAATTTTTTTACACACTACGTAGTACTCGTCCTAGCTACTGAAGAGATGTAATATATAGTAGAGATTTAGAACTGCCCGGGCAAATGTTGCTTGTGCGGGCGCTACAGTTATGTGATCCTAAATGTAACTTCACCATTGTGTTGTAAACACGACGGTAAACACTACGCTACTGAGTCAAACTTGTGACTTCGCCACTACTGGCCTCCAGGTTATTAGTCCAATGGCTGCTAAGCTAGGAGGGAGGCATCTAACCCCATCTGTCATTATTGTCCAACTTACAGAAACGTAAGCATATATTCCTTCGGGACAATAACGTGGCCTATGTACTTAAGAAACTATTCCGTTCTTCTAGGTAAAGCATTGAGATTATTTATGGGTCCAGAGGGTGGATGTTGGTTCTCGCACTTTGGCTCACTTATGCTATTAATAGCGGTCGTCAACTTCACGGCAGTCTCCTCTTCAACCCTTCTGTCTTAGTCAGACACGGTTCATGTGATGCATCTTCTCCAGCAATTAACTCCCGCATCAAGAGCTGTCAACACATGCAGATGGGTCAGAATTTTGTCCTTTGAAGCGACGTTAGAGCTGCTCAGAAAAAAAAAAATTCCAGATGGAGCAGTGATGAACTCAAGTCGGTGGGTGACTGTGAGCGGGCACACGATACCAAATGCTGAATCATCACAGAATGTCATTTAACTAAGAAAAGGGAATATCTAGTCAAGGCTCGAAAAGATTGCGTGGGTTTTCTCCGGGTACTCCGGTTTCCTCCCACATTCCAAAATCATGCATGACAGGCTGATTGAACACTCAAAATTGTCCCCAGGTGTGAGTGTGCGCATGGATGGTTGTTGGTCTCTGTGTGCCCTGCGATTGGCTGGCAATCGGTTCAGGGTGTCCACGCCCACTGCTCGAAGACAGCTGGGATAGGCTCCAGATAAAAGCGGATCAGAAAATGGACGGAATGGATAAATTAAATGGTTTGTTTTCGGATTTGAATGGTTCCTGGTTCCTGATTGTCTTTTAATTTGCATCGACTAGCAGACAAACCTGAGTTTCATTTGAGAATGTGTTACAGTATTCGCAAATCCTTTCTTTCTTTTTATTTATTTATTTTTTTTAATTTTAAAGGTATTTATAGAATACGGTCATTTGTCAAAAGTCTGGTTCCTCGTCTCATCTGATCCTTTTCTCCGGGTTGCTAATCACTTCCAAGGACAGAATGGCTCATTTAAATGGATCTTTTTCACTCCCCAAATGCCAGTTATGGAAATGCCCAATGTGCACACTTTTCCACATCACAGTAGACGGAGCGCAACAAAGGCAGCAGTCACGTCTGGTCAGACAGTTCCAATTACTAATCAGTGACCTGGGAAATAGACTTGCTGATGTCGGAGGAGGGTGGCGGGTGATAACTGGTAGCCGAGCAAGGGGGACCGGAGCAGGTGGCGCACAAAACTATGCTGTCGGATTCGAATGGAGGAAAGCTGCAAAGTCTCACAACAAATCGAATTCTTAGCACGACGGCGAACGGTCGCTACGAAACCACAAATAAACTTGCATTTCCAAAGATGAACACAGAAGGTGGACGAATAACAGTATTTGACTCCGCCTGAACGAGGGAACAGCTCTTGTTCCTTTTACCTGACTGCAAAGTCAACAAAAACAGAAACATCCTTGGTCTGTCTCTCCCAGGGCGTGCAAGCGTCCCGTCCCGTGCGTGTACGTACATCTGAATTATGGATTGCTCCGAGTCCAGCGGTGACTGCTCTCATGCTTCCCCGCAAACATATTTTAATGAGACAGATGGTCCCTCGCCATTTTGCTCCTGCTCATCAACTCTTCATCGCAAAATGGCAGGACATTACACGCCGTAATATACTGTCTGACCTGAAGGCAATAAAAATAAAAATTCATATCCTTTCACAATTTTGAAACCGTTTTGGTTTGTTCACTCACCCGATAGCTCCGCCGGGTTCTTTTGTGGGCTGTTTGTCATCCGTCACCGGTGTATCAAGCAAACTGTGTTTTTCACTTTGCCTTGCGGCAGTTAATTCACGCTCGTCTTCAATAACTGTTCTCCATGACCGTACACGCGTCGCCAGAAACGAATGAGGTACATCGGCATGTACCTCACAGTTGCTGTTAGTTGCTCTTACTTTTCATTTTGGGGTTGTATGGTCCATCGTGGAGCCGCTGGCAGGGCTTTCTGGCTCGGTTCGTTCCGACTGCCACTGCCTGTCAAGAATGTAAGTGTCAACATGGAGTGTGTTGTTTGGCTTATCCTTTCCATGACATCATCAGACTTCTACGTACAAAAGGGATATTTAAATTGATAGTTTGGAGAAGAATAGTTGTGCATCTGGAGTGCCTGCCCACCAATCAAATGTGGAACGATACAACCAAGTCATGTCAAATAACTATTTTTTTTCTGCCTACCTCTCAGAACTGTTGTGCACTTCCTGTAGCGTAACAATCAAGTTTCATTTCAAGGGTACTCTATTTTTCATCCCCCCCAGGGGAGAAATTTGTTCAGACTGCATTTAGGATCATCTATATCTCCCGAAGAAAAAGAAAAGGCCACATTTTCGAAACTCATTTCACTTTGGACACGAGCTTTTCCAGCACCTTTAACTCTGTTAAGCGTTTTCAAAACAACCAAAAAAAAAAACAGCTGATCAATTTAGGAGCATCTTTCCCCTTGCCATGAACGAAATTCTTAAACGGTTGACTTGTAATTTGACATTGACGCTCGTGCCATTTAACACATTTTCCTGCGGTGTCATTATTACTGCATTCATCATTCATCAGTCAGCCTGCATCATTTGTAGAACAGGTTCTTGTCATGCTAAACCAACTTACTTGTAGAATTACAATTTTGAGTATTGTTTATTAAATTTCAACACGGTGGGGACTTTTAGTGCTCCTTGCAGTGGACGCAGACGGGGGACTTTGTACCGCCGACTCCAGCTAATGGGTGAGTCATGGGGATGCAGGTCAGAGATCAAGACAGCAGATGTGGATTCCACAGAGAGTTTTGGTCCTCTGGGAAAAGATTTCTTTTTTTAGCTGATTCGGAGATAAAAGTGATGTACTGGTGTTGAACATGTTCATGTTTAACATTTTTGGAGATATATCTTTTTCGGTGGTTCAAAAGGAATGGAAACAAAAATGAATCATTGCCACGATAGCTGCGAACAGAAAATAAATTCTCCTTTTTGTATGCATTTGTTATTGAAGTTCCTTTTTGAGGTGAATCAGAAAGCTCGCCAATTAGGGAGCAACCTGAAGCTTGTGCCAGTTCAAGACACAAATGGTTGTGTTGAGTGTTTAAAAATAAAAAAGAAACGTGCCTTACTAGTCATTCACCGCATTAAAAATAAGGAAGAGCTTGCAACTGGAGTTGCCAGATAAGGTTAGCCTTTCTTCTTTTACAATTACTCTTTCCATGTTTTTTTTTTTTTTCAGGCTGACCTTCTGTTATATGATAATGTTTTCAACTGTATGTTATTTGGTTTGTATCTTCGAGCTTTTTTTTTCCCCCCCAATATCTTCATGACAGCGAAACATGCTTCTATGGTTCAATTTATCGAACGATAAATACTTTGAATCTATGACAACAGCTTTCGCAAACTGTCATGTTGCAACATCTTCATAATCTAAATCAGATTTGAATTTCGGTCAATGGAAAAAAAAAAAGTCCAGTTTCCTTGCCTCAACCTTTCTGAATTACCATAACCTCAATAACTGAGAAGGTGAGAAAAAAATAGTGAGAACAAAACTATTTTTCTTAATGCTAAAAATTGCTAAAGGCAAATATGCTAGGAGGCTATAACGACTGTTGCATCACAGGGAGAGCGCCAGCGCAACATAAATATACAGCATTTCCTGGTGCACGGATAAATGTCAAATGCAGAGCAAACACCAGGAGTACATTTAGATAAGGAGCATTTTGCAAGCATGTGGACGCTCGATAAATAAAGACAGTTAAATACCTGCAGGCATCGCTAAAGGATGAACTCGCAATACTTTGTGGGTTGAGTGTTTTTATGCTTTTGCACTCTCCGTCTCATTTTCTCTCAAGCATGCAGTTCTATCATCTGAACGCCCAGGCTATTTTCAACACTTTAGATTGCTCAATAATAGCAGTGATAATAATAACCCACTTGTGTGGATTAACTCATAGATTTGTGAAAAAAATGTGAAATTTACAAAGTTGAGTTATATTAATTTATGCAGTCATTAATCACAGAAAAGTCTCAAAGGGCTTCAAATGCCTACAGTGGACAAATATTTATAACATCCCCTGATCTGGACCCCAAGGAAGGAAGGGGGAAAAAAAATAAAGGAAAAAATTGCAAACCTTGAGAAGGGGCCGCAGATGGGGCAATCCCCTTTCTAGAATGACCAGGACAACGACAACAAATGCCGAGTGTGCAACATTGAACACAATATGGTGCTGTACAATCTTAGAATGATGTGAGAGTCCATTTGATAAGCTGAAATGCTGGAGGAAGACGCTTTTGGAGAGGTGGGTCCTCCTCAAAACCCAGCCCGGTTGGACCAAATTGTGACATAGCAGTTTTCAGCCCCACGCCAACAATATTTTATTTGCTGATGTTATGACTTTATAATTTTATAAAAATATACGCTATCCTATTCTTTATGACATTTACAATATGTAAATTATTATTGTCAGTATCTTGGACATACATACATACATATATACTTTTTTTCTCAATAAAAAGTTTATTTATTTATTCTTCTGAGTATACACAATTTTTATTTTATTTTTTGGTAGACGTAATGTTCTTTTGCTACCCGAGTTAAAATACAATTTTACAAATCCACCCCAATTTCAAGCATGGCTGCAGTCATGACTGTACAATCTGTCCCTTGAAAGCAAATGCACATCAACGCGTTAGAAGGTTTTGTGACACTGGGTGTCACGGACAGCAACATTAGCGAGCAGACCAGCAGCAGGTGTATCGCTACAGATGGGCGGAATTACTCACCAGTGAACCTGGCAGTTATCTCCCGTCCTCCCACATGCTCCAAAATGGTGGAAATGACAAATCAGTTTGTCAGCCAAAACAGAGCTTTGTGCTCAAGGGCCACAACAATTCGGGAGACTTGGACGTTGGCTCTCAATGGATTTGTGACTCTCTCTTGAGGAAGGTGTGTTGTGATTCTGAATTTTATATTTTCATGAAGCACTCTGTGAGTACCCCTGGAAAAGATGCTGCATAAATAAACCTTTACTTTAACATTTATAAGAACGTGGCATAGAAACATCGCTTCCTTTTCTGTCTCTGAACGTGAAATTTGAAATACAAACATCCACTGAAGAACAATTGTTGGTATTTCATCAATACATCTATGTTGGTATGTTGCTCTTTTCACCATAATAAGAAACTGGGGGAACAGATGAGAAAGCTCGCACCTCGTTGACCAACCTGTTATGTTTTCACAGGCACGTTCGCAAACACATGGCCACTGTGCAAATGACACACACCGCCCACATACAGTATTTACAGCGCTGATGAACCGCACGTTGACAACATGCACGCAAATACATGTTACGGTGAGATTTGAAACGCGCAATAACTAGCTTTTGTCTTTGAACGCTAGCTTTTATATTCTATTGTTGAGGGAATTTGGTGTCTTCTCTACGTAGCTGCAAAGTTGGGGGGTAGGAGGGGGGGGAGTATAGTTGAAGTGTTAAAAGTTTTGGAGGTCTGCTCACAGCTATGAGGGCTGTGCAGTGATGCAGCAAAGCCCTCGAGAAAATTTGCTGCCCACGTTACAGACTTGAAATAAAACGCTGCCCTGATTAAACAGCTCCTCTTCACAGCAAAGGCTCAAGATTTGCACACATGCGAGCGGAAGGCAGATCGTCCGCATGTCCTAGATGGAAAGCCCAGCCAAATACGGTGCGGCCCTTCACTCTCAAAAGGGAATTGAAAATATACTCAATGACTCAAAAAGGAGCCTTGGCGCCCCAGTGATGTAAATATTACGCTGCGAAACTCTGCCTGACACAATCTTGGCAAAATGTATCCACACCGCCGTAATGTTCCTGAAGTAGGCTTTGCAACGTATTAGTCTGAGTAAAACCTAAATGTGGTTGAGGAAACGCGCTCAAGAACAAGAATCTATTTATTGTTTCGGCTTGTGTGACGGCGGGTCTGCTT
>CAAKHF010018062.1:7649-37556 GCA_901007745.1 Hippocampus kuda | reverse complement strand
TAGCCATAGATGTAGAGGTGTGTGTGTGAATTGTATCTCCAACTCACCTGCCATCGTAATAAACACACACATACACACACATACACACTGCTACTGAGCCCTGATATTTTCCTTCAGTCACACACCCACACACAAGAGAAACTGAAAGCGACCCAGTGACATCCATATGGTCCAAGCTGCTTCCCTCGCAATGCAAGACTGTCTGAAAGAGCGCACAACTTGACTCTCTTTCCACGGCTCATCTGGATTACTTACATTTGAGAAGTATGGAATATGTTGCAATTTTTTTTTGTCAAGATTATCAAGCGACTTTGGGGAAAAAAAGAAGAAAGAAAACAAAAAAAATCCCAAAAAATAAATAAAAATAAAACCAACATTTAATAATAAACCAATGTGTCTGTGTGGTTTCATGTGTTTAATCATTGAAAGTAAGGTCTTAATAGCACATTTTTGCCCTCAGCAACTACTGTACACTGTACACCCTACAACCATAGGAAAACTAAGGAGTTGGTTGTAGATTTCTGCAGGCAACAGTCCTCACCAGCACCGATGAACATCCAGGGTATGGACATATAGAGGGTGACCTCCTACAAGTACCTGGGTGTTCTTCTAAACACTTCTTCTAAACTGGTCTACTAACACAGAAACCCTGATTAGGAAAGGACAGAGTTCCTACTTAGGAAACTGAGGTCTTTTGGGGTTCAGGGGTCACTCCTTAAGACTTTCTATAACTCGGTGGTGGCTTTGGCCATCCATTATGGCATTGTCTGCTGGTCAGGCAGCATCTCGGCCCGGGACAGGAAGAGATTGGAGTGACTAGTCAGGTTCTGACCAGTTCTGTCCTGGGCTGCTCCCTCGACACTCTGGAGGAGGTGGGCAACAGGAGGATGCAAACTAAGCTAAAAGTTATGATGGACAGTCCCTCCCATCCCCTCCAGCCCGCCCTGACAGCACTAGGTAGCTCCTTCAGCCAGAGACTGTTACACCCGCGCTGCAAGACGGAGAGATACCGCCGCTCGTTCCTCCTGACTGCTGTCAGGCTGCTGAATAAAAAAATAAAATTAATTAAATGATGTGAAAAACAATTGTAAATAGCACTGCGACCTTATCCATATTTGTATTAATATTGCACTTAATTGAACAGTTTTTTTCTTCTTTCTACCCACAATTTTGCTGCTGTTGACTGTAAATTTCCCCAGTGTGGGACAAATAAAGGATATCTTATCTTACACAGCACAGTGATTCACAACCACTTGTGGTGCAGAAAATGACCTTTATTTTTTATTATTTTTATTTATTTTATTTTATTTTGTAATTTGAAATGTTGTTATTCGCTACAAATAATGCATCTTTGTACAGCTATCTGCACCAGGAACGATGATGGTCATTAAATGCTCTTCCACGAGATGGCACTGGACATTTACACAAAATATTGTCATAGATGGGCGGCACGGTGGTGGACTTCAAATAAAATTGTCCGAGTTCAACATAATGGTGACGTCAAAATATAATTTTTGTTTTTAAAACGCGTCACATCCTTTTAAAAAACAGGAACGTTTGACACGTCAAACCGCAACCAAGTGGGAGTCATTTGACGGGCCCGCCTACCAGTTCGACCAATGAGAGTCCTTCGCGCGATATTTTAAACGTTTTTCAAATTACTGTCCTATCAGAAGAGTTATCGTTCCGCGAAATCCATAAACAATATAGTTCCTTTCATCAAACAATGATGCAATTTCAATTACACTATCTATGAAGCTTTTAAAAGTTATTATTAAAAACAATTATTCTCTAATTCACTGTGAAACTAACGTTAACTTGTCATAGTTGTGTCAAGAGGATGTTTTGTCCGGACGGGCGGATGGATACAGCAATCTGAAAAGAGGAACACCCGCCGCTGCCGTGAAGTAAAGTAGCTTTCGGGACGCGTGGTTCCGCTGATTTGGTTTTACCGTAAATTTCAAATAATATTAACTTTTGAAGAAGTATTTATTCGAACTGCAGCCTCTTGTGTACGTGTATGGATTTGTTAAAGCTGACGTGTCGTTGAAATAATCCAGGTAAGGCTACGTTTAATTAAATGTACCCGTATAGACTTGAATGACGAGGTTGACGAATTTCGCTTCTGGTACTTTTTTTTTTTTTAATGTTTTGTTTGTTAACGTTACCTAGATTTTTTTTTTCGATATAAATTGACTTCAGAAGCTATCGCAGGTTATACTAGAGCGACATTTAAGGACTTTCAGTAAATAAACACAACTGTCTTAATTTGCTTGCTAAATGTCCATTTTGTTAGCCATTTGTTATTGCCATTTAGCTCAGGCTACGTGCAATGTTTACTAATTTCTTACTCTTGGTTAAATGTAACGTTGCCAGAATGCCACTACATGGAAAGATAGTCGTGGTGAAGCGGACCGGAGGAGATGGGGCCGAATTACCTCTGACTGCATCGTGCTTGTTTGGAAGGTAAATTCAAATACAGTATACACTTTGTTCATGTTACTCTGCAACACATACAGTATCATCCGGTCTCCTTTGCAGCAGGAGAAATGGCTAAACAACTTAAATTATATAATAACAATGTCGCAACTTGGGATTGGAACTTGGAACTGGGAGTCGTGGCTTGAAATTGAAGCTGATTTACATGGGACAGGAGATGTGAGCCAATCTTTTTTGTCAATGGACGCTACAGCCTCTTGTTGCTTTCAAACTTAGCTTGTAGCGGACGTGCACATTTTCAGCATGACGTCTTTAATCCGCTGGTGAAAGGACAGTTTTATTTGTTCCTCCTTCATCTATAACTGCGTCAAACAACAAAGTGTACGCTGAAAAAGTGGTTGCGATTGCACGACTATCTGTGTCTTATGTGTTGTGTTGCATTACTTTGTCATTTTATGTTAACTGTTCTTTTGATAGTGGCGCGGGTACCTGCAGCGGCTCCTCTCTCTCCTGTGATTGAGAGGAACGTACTGTAATTTCATCTGTGCTATATGTTGCACAAGTAGCACATTTGACAATAAAGTTGACATGAACCAATAAATATAAATGGTGACAGAAATAGATAAATGAACATTGAACCTCACTCTTGATCAGAGGGAGACTGAGATGGTAAATTAAGCTTTCCCAAATTTCAAAATAAGTGAAAATTATTTCTTCTTAAATCTTATCAATATTTGCAATGTCCGTGTGTAGTTTGAAATTTTTTTTCCCCAATGCTCCCTTTGTGCTACAGGAAGGCTGACTGTGACGTTCGTATTCAGCTTCCCCAAGTCTCGAAGGAGCACTGCAGAATTGACTTGAATGAAAATAAGGAGGTAAAAGAAGTGACACCAAACATGCATCCCGTGTTTTTTGATGTTATTGTATCTAAAGTTATTCTCAATGCTGCTTATGTCAGTGTTGAAGTTGTATGGTAAACGGCTGTTTTTGAAGCACTTTCATTTTTCTATTGTTTCTTGTAGGTAATTTTAACAAATTTGAGCTCGGTCAACCCGACCCTTATCAACGGAGAGCAGCTACAACAGTCTGAGCGTTTGAAGGATGGAGATGTCATAACCATTGTTGATCGTTCTTTCAGGTGCGATATGCAAAATGGTGAAATAGGTACTTTCCGAACAAATTGTTTTCAGTCATTTATTGCGAACACTTGATATTTTTTCCTATCACAAGGGCTTCTGCGGAAAACATGGTGCAGTTGTTTTGACAAAAGCACAGTCCAAATGAAAAATGGATGGTCTATACGTCATGCATTTTATGAATTTCAGGTTTCAGTCCCCTCCGGCACCCACGCCGAAGAAATTAGCCAAAGGAAGCAGAGCTGGAACCCCCAACCCTCATCTAAAAAATGGAACCAACCACAACATCCAGCGAGCACTGGAGCAGGCTAAAGAGGAAGACCCCAAGGGGGATGGTGATGCGCAACAAAGCAAGCCGGTGTCTCCGTTTAGTGATCTCTATCAAATGATCAGAAAATCTCTGGATGTTAAGACCCCCCGTCAATCTTCTGGCACCTACATCCAGTCGCAGAGGAAAAGCAATGTTTCCGCAAATCAAAGCACATCGGAAGTGGCCGAGGCCAAAGTCTCTGATGGTCAAACCAACCTGTCAGAGAAGAAGCGTAAGAATTCCCCACAGGTTCTTTCTTCTGATGTGGTGACACCAGGTAAAGATGAACAAAATGTCAAATCTGAAGTGCGCTCGCCGCAGAAAAGGCAGCGTGTCACTCCTCAGAAGTCTGGTGCCGGAGATGCTGTTGAGAAAATGTGTACTCCAGCATCCAAGTCGCCATTGAGATGCAGGAGTCAGGAGGCCACACCAGCCAAGGAACACGTGAAAGAAATGCCTAGCCCACAAAATACAAACTCGCCAAGAGCCATCGGGAAAGGTAAATGTTATGTTGCTGAAAATGACTCCCCCAATCAAACTGCTGATTAATTTAATTCATTGTTATTTTATTATGACTTAATAGGGGTGCCAAGAAAACGCAAAAGCGCAGAGCTTGTGCTTAAATCACCGGCCCCACAGATGAAGAAGAGACACGTTTCCTTTGGAGGCTACCTGGTTCCTGAGTTGTTTGACAAAAAATTGCCGCCTGATTCGCCGCTACGAAAAGGCGAGAATCCAAGGAGAAGTCTCTGTCTCGCGAAACCCAAACAGTCAGTGCTGAGGCGAGCATCGGTCATTGGCCTACCAAAGGTAAGACTCTTGTTGTTGAACCTTAACGTTTAAGATGCACATTTGCCGTTCTTTGACAGCCCAATTTATTTTTTGGTACAAGGCTCAAAGTCCTGCAAAGAAGAGCCCTGAATCTCCCAAAATCTCTGTCAAGAAATCTCCAAAGCAAAGGTCCCCATCCCCCAAAGATTCTTCTCCGCAAAAGAAGACTCCAAAACCCAAGACACCCTCTCCCCAGAGGAAGTTGCCAAAATCTACACCGGCCTCCCCGAAAGAGAAATCTCCTGGGAAGAAGTCACCAAAACCCAACACACCGTCCGCCAAGGCTTCATTTTCAGGAGAGAAATCGGCCAAGTCAAAGTCTATTTCCCTTGCGGCTTCAGAAAAGACACCAAGAACACCTTCACCCAAGTCACCAAAATCTACACCGGCCTCACCCAAATGGGCGTCTCCTGCTCTTAAGTCACCAAAACCCAACATACCGTCCGCCGAGTCCTCGCTGTCAGGAGAGAAATCGACAAAATCAAGGTCTTCTTCCCCTTCGTCTTCCGAGAAGACTTCAAAATTCAGCACACCGAGGAGAACATCTTCCTCCGGTAACAAATTGGAAACTCCTTTGACCAAAGGCCCGACTTCCAATGAAATGCCCGAACGTACAAAGAGGGCAAGCCCCAGACTTACCCCCCCAAAAACTGTCGACCAACTGCCAGTGAAAACACCCCAGGGCTCCCAAATGAAGATTTCGTCGGCCCAGGGACGTTTTTCTGTGTCTCGCGTCGAAACCCCATCACCGATTGCAGACGATGCTGTCATTGAGCCGGTGCGGTCAGTTACGGTGACACCCAAAGTCCCTCTGAGGAGGAAGAGCATGAAGAGCACTTCGCGCAAGACTCCCTTGACCAAGAGTGCCATCAAAATGCTCCGAAGAAGCGGCATTTCACGAGCCTCCCTGAAAGGTATCTTTCAACCTATTCAGCATACAATAAGAGCAGAATGTAAACGGTGACAGATATGACGATGCATTTCGCCAAATGCTAACCAAATTACTGCCAGTTGCATCGTAAAATTTTTCTCCCTCATGAAAACTTTCTTTTGCCTTCAATGCCCGGGTTTCGCCATTCCAGCCACGTGCTCTTGGGCCGACACCGTCAGGTTTGGGCAGGCTAAAGTCCGCGCGGCTCTCCCCATTCTGAGAACAGTCAAACGTACTGTCCCCATCGCAAAGGTTTCGAAGAAGCTGGCGTCCAGAGCACAGGTAAATGTACAGTCAAAACAAAGAACGCCTTGTACTTGGTGGTTTGATTTCACGCGACGATCTGCGCCTGCTACGTTCTCAATTTCTCAGACGCCTGCAAGAAAGCAGCTGGGCCACGCAAGCACCGGCCATGCTGCGTCGCCCGTGACCATTGTTGTGGGCCGAGCTTCCAAGCGCCAAGTTACGCACCCGGTTGGTGCTCCGCCAAAAGTCATCTTCAATACAGCAATCTCAAAGATGAACATGAACATGGATGAGGATTTGTCTGGTAATTACATTCCTGAAATCCTCACAGCTGGTCTTTTTTTTTTTCTTTTTTTTTAACTCTTATTCTGTATGTTGTTGTTTTAGGAATTTCTGAAATGTTTAAAACTCCTTCGAAAGAGGGGAACAGGAGATCGCAACACCGCCGCGGCAGCTCCGCCAAGACTCCATTGGTAGCGAATGAACCATCTGTCGTTGATCCTTCTGTGTTGAACACTCCCGAGGAGCCAGGTAAAGCGTCCCATTTGAATGACCGGGTGTATTGCGCGCAAAATGCTGGCGGAAAATTAATGAATTGACCCATCTCCAGGTGAAATGGTCGTGTCTCCGCTCTCTCTCGCATCCACGGTGAAAGCGGGCCGATATAACAAAGAGGCAGTGAAACGCCTTCTCAGCGACAGTCGGGAATCCAGCTTCGTCGCCGACACCTCTGCTCTGGAGAAGACGAGCGAGTCTGTTGAACAGCAGTGCGCAGAAATGATGGCGAGTGCTGCAACAACTCCTGAGCAGAAGCCGCTGCTACAGGAGTGTCTCACCGGTGTGAAGAGACTCCTAAAGACCCCAAAACAGAAGACGGAACCTTTGGAGGATCTGAGAGGAAAACTCCTGAAAACTCCCAAGCAGAAGTCTGAGCAAACGGAATGCCTCACTGGAGTCAAAAGAATTTTTACCACTCCAGAACAGAGTGAACCCATCGACGTAGCAGAGAAACTCTTCCAAACTCCCACGGATGCAGAAGTTGCTGATGTTTCTTTCAATAGTGTTGGAGACCATCTGGAGACCCGAGCCCAACCACCAGCGGCTCAAGAAACTCGAGACCTACCGGAACCGACAAACTCATCGACTCTGAAAGTGGCCAGCTCCCCGACGGACGGCCTCTCGGCTATCGAGAGAGTCATGAAAACACCTCGGCAAAGACACGCTCCCGTTGAGGACTTCCTCGGAATTGAGAGGCTCATGAGGACTCCCAAAGAGCGAGGTGAACCGGTGGAGGAGAACTTCGGCATCAAGCAGCTCATGAGGTCACCCAGATTGAGGGGTATAGCTCCCGTTGAGGACTTTGAGGGGCTTCAGGAGCTTATGGAGGAACCATCTGAGGTAAAAGATTACGTAAGAAGTAACAAGCGCAGCTTGCCGTTTAGATTTATTTATGTGGCATTGCTTCTAATTCTGCCATTTTGTAGTTTGATATCTCACTGCATGCTAATTGATTTTTCTCTCTCACAGTTTAAAGATCAACCTGCCAGTACTGACTTGGATGTCGCAAAAGGTACGTTATATTTGTTTTGCTTTGAATACTGCTTTAGGCTGTATTACCTTGCTGACACCCCCCACACCTTGCCTGGCACATATCACCGGCATACTAATGTCAACATTTTTTACTTTTAGCAGGGGCAACCGAGGCTTTCGTAGACGTTCCAAGTGTTGCTTGTGAATCGTCAGGAGCTACGCAAGCGGTTTCTCAGGCTGCGATAGAAGATATACCGGGAGTGACGGAAATGGACATGGCCTATTCCAAGAGATCAGTCCGAGGCCGAAGGGTCAAAGCAGCCGATCTGGTGACAGAGGAATCATCTCAATATCCTGTTGTCTCTGCTCCTGTCAGAGGAAGACGGGGGAAGAAAGTAGAGCCTGCAGAAGAAGCTAAAGCTGCCCCAAAGCCTAAAAGAGGAAGATATGCGAAAAAGGTTGAGACAGTCAGAGAGCCTCCTCCCGCTGAAACCTTACTGGAGCCAGAGAGTGAGCCTGCGGTGACTGACAGTGTTGCATCTTTAGAAGAAGAGGCTGTGAAGCCAAGAAGAGGAAGATATGCCAAAAAGGATCTGAAACAAACTGAAACGGTTCCACAACTTGCCGCTGCAACTTTGCCGGAACCAGAGAGTGAGCCTGTCGTGGCCGACGGTGTTGCATCTTTGGAAGAAGAGGCTGTGAAGCCAAGAAGAGGAAGATATGCCAAAAAGGATCTGAAACAAACTGAAACGGTTCCACAACTTGCCGCTGCAACTTTGCCCGAGCCCGAGAGTGAGCCTGCAGTGACTGACGGTGTTGAATCTTTGGAGGAAGGAACTGTGAAGGCAAGAAGAGGAGGAAGATTTGCCAAAAAGGCCTTGGAACAAACCCCACCAGTCCCACCGCCTGCAATGGAATCTTTGCCGGAGCCTGAGAGTGAGCCTGCAGTGACTGACAGTGTTGCACCTTTGGAAGAAAAGGCTGAGAGGCCAAGAGGAGGAAGATATGCCAAAAGGGCTCTGAAACAAACTGAAACGGTTCCACAACCTGCCGCTGCAACTTTGCCCGAGCCCAAGAGTGAGCCTGTCGTGGCCGACAGTGTTGCATCTTTGAAAGAAGAGGTCGTAAAGCCCCAAAAAGGAAGAAACCCCAAACAGCCATCTTCTCGGTCCAAAAAAGCACAACATTCTTCCCGCAGCGAGGACGTTTGCCAACAAGACATCGCACAAGGTACGGAATGTCCTTCACATTTGCTGGATTCAAAATGTTTCTTTTCTTTTTTTCTGAGTGTGAAGTTATGTCTTGCAAAAGGCTGAAGTTCCTCATTTGCATTCTCCACTTTCAGATATCGAGGAAGTTCGTGATGACCACCAAGAGCACATGCCAACTAAACACCGTGAAAAGAAATCCACGGAATCAACAGAGAGTTTACAGGAAGAGGAGATCACAGAGGACGTCCCTGTCGTTCAAAAGAAGCCTCTTCGAGGGAGAAGAGGCAACCCGGTGGAAGATGAGCAGGGTGCCGCTTTACAGGAAGCTCTTATCTCTGCTCCAGTCAGGGCAGTAAGAAGGAAGAGAACTGAAGCAACTGCGCCACCCGCAGGCAGACTAACTACCAGAAGTCGGAACACAAAGACAAAGGTACAATCTTCTGATGCTCTCACTGAAATGGTGCCGGAGAAAGATGCGGAGGTGAATGTGTTGACTGAAACTTCAGAAACTAACGCCAGCCAAGAAGATTTCCAGACTCCTGCAGCGGACTTGGTCGTGAAGCCTAGTAAGGGCAGGAAAACCAAACGGGCACCTGAGCCAGAAAAGGCACTTGCCGTGGAACAAGTCCAGCCACCGGCACCCGCCGATAAAAGGGGCAGTCGCAGAAAAGTCATCTCTGAGACAGCTGAGCCGCAGGAACTTGAAAAAGTCACCTCTGAAGAAACGAATTATCAGTCCAAGCCTCTCGCCAGAGGAACGAGAGGCCAGAATGCCAAACGCAAAAAAGAGCAAGAGAATAGTGACAAGGCTTCCATAGCGGCACTCCAGCAGCCGACAAAAATATCCAGTAACAAAAAGGGTGACGTCGAAAATCTTGTCCCAGTCGAAGCAGAAGGACCACCGGTCTCTGAACCAGAGCAGATAAGTGAACCCACTTCTGGCCTTGCAAAAACAAGACGAGGAGTGGTACGAAAACAAAAGCAAGCAGCAGTTACGCCTGATTCCACAGAGACCCAAGATGGTGCAATTGAGACGGCAACGGTAAAACCCCAACGAAGAGGGAGAGCAAAACAAGTTGAAGATGTTCCCACCGCACAGGTACCAGAGGAAAAATCGGAGCTAAAACAGAAGCAGCAGAGGGGAAGAGGTTTGAAAGATGACATAAAACAAGTCGATGCAGCCAAGAGAGCGCGACGAGAGCCAACCTCCTCCCATGAGGAGGCCCAAAAAGATTCAGTGGCAGTTCCGGAGTCGGCTCCAACTTCAGCAGAACCAGTCAAAAGGGGAAAACGGCCGCTCGCCAAATCGGATCTGTCTGAAGTGAACGAAAAACAGCCAAATGCCAGCAGCCATTCAAACGCCACAACTCAAGAACCACAAAACCGCTCCAGAACAGTGAAGTGGGGCCTGCATGTTGAAGTCCGCGAAATCCCCAAAAGAACCCCGAGAGCGGTTCGAGGCAAGCGGTCAAACATCGGTGATCAAATGGAGACTCAAAGCCAGAGTGAGTCGGAGAATGTGGAGGAGGACCTCTCAGAAAAGGCAGCGGAGCCTCAGCCCGCCAAGAGAGCCCGGCGAGGGGCAAAGGTTGCAAAGGAAGCAGAGTCCACCACAAAAGTCGACACCAGCAAAGCTGAAGATGCGGAAACTCAGCCCAAAAACAGAAGAGGGCGATCAGCTAAGAAATGTTAATACCTCTGCATATATCCATTTATCAGAACATGTTTTTATTTTAGTTTTTTCGACAAGTTGTTTAATTGGCGTTCTTAAATGTATTTTCGCCTCTATGCAGATGAAAAATTAAGCACTGTGTGTTCTGCCTTTTTGTATTTTATTTTTGACAGCAGGGAATTTTATAAACTTATGTTTTCAATGATTTTCATTCATTACATGTCTTGCAGCTGTGTTGGGTTTTAAAAAAAAATTGTATTAATGGCAGCATTTCTGTTTTTTCTTTTTCTGCACAGTATGTGGGTGCGCTAGTGTTGACTGGTTACCGTCAATAAATGTATTTGTGTTCTGAGATTACTTCTTCGTTCTTATTGACATGATAAAATTGGAAGTGCAATTCGAATAATTTTCCTCAATCATTTGTAAAAATGTCAAGTTTCCCCAGAGCTAGGATAAAAAAAGTGAAAAAAGATTGAGATTTATATTCAGCATAAGCCACACCTTCAATACAAATATATTTCTGCTTAGAAACTATTAAATTCTTTTTTTTAATTGTAATATCTTAATAACTTTATTAAATATATCCACGGAACCTTTTGAAGTATATGTTTGAACAACCCGGAAGCTTTTTCGAGCCAGACCCGGAACAAACGTTAGGTTGACGTTGGAGGGAGATTTGAGAAACGCATGGAGGACGGTGTTTTCCTTTCGACGGTTTTTCGTAATTATTAAACTTTTCCTTGTTAAATCTTTCATTTTTTTATTGTCATGGAATCCGAAAGCGACATAAAAACGACGCCGAGAGGTTTCCACTGTGTTTTGTGTAAGGTCAATTTACCAAACCGTAAGTAACACCGCTGAGCTTGATGTTATATCACTTCACTTTTTCACATTAAACTATTATAAACGCCGCCGAGCCTTATGTTTTCTTACTTCACTTTTTCACAGTCTGAACTATTAATATGAAAGTATCCCATAAAGGCAAGGTTGTATACATGTACAAAGTTAGCAATGTGATTCAAGAACTCCAATGAACTCAGCTTCTCGTGTAGTTAAATAAGATAAGATAAGAAAACATTTATTAGTCTCGCAATGGAGAAATTCCCATTTCACAGCAGCAAAGTTATGAAAGGAAGTAGAACAACAAAATATAGGAGCTGCTGGAAACGCAGCCACTCACGCGGCGCCATTTTGAAGTCAAAATAATAAAAATAACACAACACAACACATAGGACACAAGACAGTCGTGCAATCTTCACCAGAAGCAACAACAACAAAAAAATTGTTCTAAATTATGTAATACAACAACAATTATAAACATATCCACATTGAATCCATAACTACATTACAGTATTTTCATTGGTGTAAGCCCCGTTACCACGTATTCTATACAGTATTTGCATCTCTTACCATTGTTTTTTTTTTTTTTCTGTATTTCTCGTGATGGCTTTAGAGTCGAGTGTGGATCAGCATGTCAAAGGGCGAAAGCACCAAACGTTAAGCAACGTGCGAAGCACCAGGAAGACCCAGGAGCAGCACAGCGTATTTGTCAGCGGCATCAGCTCGGACACTTCACAGGCTGACCTGGTTGACTACTTCCAGCAATTTGGGACCGTTTCCGACGTGATCATGGACAAAGACAAGGTCAGGCGACCGTCTTTAATACACTGTGAGTTCAATACTTTTTTACGTTTTTGTTCGACATCCTAAAATCCAGCGTTGTTGTTGTGACCCTCTGCATCTCCAGGGCGTATTTGCCATTGTGCAGTTCAGCCAGACGGAGAGCATTGAGGCCGCCTTGTCCTGTGTCAAGCACAAAATGAAAGGACTCAATCTGCGTGTCAAACCCCGGGAGAAGAAGGAATTCAAGTACATCCCGAAACAGAAGTGTGACCTGCAGAACCTGCAGCAAGTTCTGGACCACCTAAAACCACAACTCTGTCAGCTGCCTTGTGTAAGTAATGATACTTAATGCAGTTGCCCAATACAAAGCACAAGGATTGGGATTTGACATTGATTGACGGCCTTTCTTGATTTAATAAGGTCACAAACACATCAAGGTTATGGTCTGAGTGTGTAAGTTCCTGTTGTCATGTGTGTTGTTTTCCTGCAATGTCCTTCAGGTTAATGCTCAGATTCAGTACATTGAGAAGCGGTTCCAGCTTGGAGATAATGAAAAGAAGGCTCGAAACTTGCTGGTGCAACTCTTGCAGGAGGTCTTTGTGGAGTTTTTTCCAGGTATGCACAAGCCATCCATTTGTCGTTCTTTCCATTTTCCATTGGCAATTGTGAAAATTTGAAAACAAAATGAAAAAGTGAATGTTTTATTTGATTGGCGGGGGGAAAGGCCACCCAAAAAGTCACATTTAAGGTTACACTCATTAACATGAAATTGAAAAACAGTCAAATGTATTTTCCGCAACTTTATTTAAGTGCCAACTTCCACATCCACTCGTGTGCATCTTACAGATAGCCAAATTCTGCCGTTCGGGTCCTCCGTCAACACCTTTGGTATTCATTCCTGTGACTTGGACTTGGTTCTGGATTTGGAGAACACCAAAGTCTTTCAGGCTCGTGCCAGGACGACATCAGAGGTTCAACGTTTATCAAAAGTTGTTGGGTAGTGAAATGCTGTCGGTGTGCATTGTCCACGTAGGAATAATTGATCTCGCTCTAGCCTCAGGCAGCCGAGTGCATGTCAGACGACGGCCGCTCGGAAGACTCCATCCTGTCCGACATCGACCTGTCCACAGCCTCTCCGGCCGAGATTCTGGACCTGGTGGCAACCATCCTGAGGCGCTGCGTCCCCAGCGTGCACAGAGTCCACGTGGTCAGCAGTGCCCGCCTCCCGGTGGTGAAATTTCATCACCGTGAGCTCAACTTACAGGGTGACATCACGGTCAACAACAGGTTCATTTGCAGGATTTAGTTATATATTTTTTTCCGGTTCATATTTTGATTTTAAAGCTGATTTTGCCTCCTCAGACTGGCCGTGAGGAACACCCGCTTCCTTCAGCTGTGTTCAGGTGTGGAAGAGAGATTGAGGCCTTTGGTGTACACGATACGCTGCTGGGCCAAACAGAACCAACTGGCAGGTAAACTTTTCAATCGGTGAGAACGTACATCCACGCGTTGATTTTGTTCAAAATTCAAATGAGGGTTCGTTTGCATGTTTTTTCATATTTTGGTCAGCAGATGTCGGTAGAACCTCACTTCTGGATACCTGTCAGGGTAAATAATATAGAGAGGTAATAAATAAAATTAAAAATTTAGCATCCATTTTTATTCCACTTTTTTTCCATGATAAAAAATGAAATGGAAATAAATTCATTTATTGAATCACAGTTTGACATTTTACCTCATGACAACTGCCATGTCTCATCTGCCCGTTTTATAAAAGCAATCACACACGTGTGCCCAGCGCTCATTCATAGCATTAATAAAAATGACAAGATTCTCCCTTTGGCAGTTAAAAGCAGAGTCCAAATGAGGAGGAGCTGTTCTAAACTGAAGAACCTTATTATTGTTCTCTTTGACATAAAATAAACCGGTACCAACTAGTACATCTCCAATTTGGATTGGCCCTGTATTAATTCTGTGCTCAACCTGTCAAATACTGTGCTCAGTGGTCTGCTATTTGTAACACCAAGGTAACCCCAGCGGTGCCGGCCCCCTGCTCAACAACTACGCTCTGACGCTGCTCGTCATCTTCTTCTTGCAAAATTGTGAGCCTCCCGTTCTCCCCACCGTGGACCGCCTCAAAGACATGGCGTGTAAGTGTCGACTCTCTCTCTGCCAAATAGTGAGCTGATCATGGTCATGCTACAAACCCAATGATGAGAGTACTTGTATTTTCTGTGTTTCGGTACATAAACAGATTACGAATGCAACCTGCTCAACAAATACGTCCTGTAAATGTTTCTGAAGAGGAAAATTGAAATGATATATTTCAAAATGCATTTGCGAGTTTGGCTGCCGTGAACAAGCTCCGATGTGTGAAAGTGTTTGTTGACCTTGTATAGGTGAGGAAGAGGAGTGTGTGATTGAGGGATGGAACTGCACCTTCCCCAGTCAGCCCATTGCCGTGCCCCCCAGTGGAAACACCCAAGATCTGTGTAAGTCTGTCCATCTATGATTTTAGTATGCCATGGTGCCTTGAGATAAGAGTGACCAGAGTTGCTCATTTTTTCGAGATATCATTTGTCCTATTTTTGTTTTATTTTTTTGCTTGTGCATGGAAGCAAACATTTGAGATATGAAAGCTGTATGGTATCAGTGAACTCAGCTCACTCCACAAGAAGTAAGAGTTTGGAAGATAGTGAGCAATTGTTCTAAAAAAAAAAAAAAGGATGTCAAAATATTTAGTCATTGTTGTTTATCAAATTTGAATTCCTATGTGGTTGCTATGTCAAACTCATCTACCCAGGGCCCTCCAAATCAGTCGCGCTAGTTGATGTACGCTAAACGTTTACATTCATTAGAAAAAAAAAAGTCTCATATTGAATCGCAATCTCGATATTGCGGGGGAACTAAATTGCAGTGAGGTGATTTTTCAAATTCGTTCAGCCCTGAAATGAAATCTGTTTCCACCAGGCACCCTTTTGGCTGGTTTCTTCTCCTTCTATGCCAAGTTTGATTTTGCAAGTAGTGTCATATCTCTGAGGGAGGGGCGTGCAATCCCAATCACGGACTTTCTTTGTCGCAAAGACAATAAGGAGGAAAACCCCACCGGGACCTATCAGAGTGGACCTCGACTGGGCCCCATCAATGTTTTGGACCCCTTCGAGCTATCCCACAACGTTGCAGGAAACTCGAATGAACGCTCCCAGAAATGCTTCCAGAAAGCGTGTCAGGATGCCGAGAAGTACTGCCGTAGCCTCCAGTACCTGCACAAGTCCACCAAGGGGAAGTCCTGGGGGCTCGTGCGTTTGTTCACCCCCAGCGGCGGAGTCCCACAAACCAAAGCGGACGAGCTGAACATCAGCATTCCTTTCACACCATCCGCGCTGCCCATAGCCCTCTGCGGTCAGCTGCAGACGGCAGGAGAGGATTTTCGATCGGTGTGGTTTGAGAAGGTGTGCGGTTGCGTGGAGCGAGTCTTCCAAAGCGTTCTCAGATGTGACCTCGTGTTCTCGGGTTTTGGCTTTCCGGAGAATTCGGCCGCCGAAGTGTCTGCCGAAATGGAGACCAGCCCGGGCCCCCTCAACACGTCGGCAAACGACGGCATGGATTCGCCCACCAGCAGCGCCATGGTGGGCGCCAAGCGGCGACTCTCCGATGACAGCGACATGTCCGTTTCCCCTCAAGGAAAAAAGCCGAGGATGTCCAAAAGGGGCAAGCGGGAGCCCCCCCACTGGCTGTGGGTGCAGAAACACCCAGTGTGGGCCGGCAGACGGAAAGTGAGGCGGGAGCTCATCAAAGACGCCGACCTATGGCCCGAGGGCAGCTGCGTGGAAATCGAGGCCCAAGTCACAGATGGCATCATCCAGAAAGAAGAGGAGCTCAAGGAGCCGCTGGATTTCAAGGTTCAGGCCCACGTGGCGGGCGAGACGGAGAGCACAAAGGTCGAGTTGAAGTTGGAGCCGTGCAGCGACCAGGCCGGAGTTTTTCAGGACTTTGTTCATTTCCTGGAACCTTTCCTACCCAAGATGGTGGAGTCGCTGCTGGCGAAAGAAGCAGGTGGCGCAGAAAATGGGCCGTCACGATAAAGTTTTTGTTTTGAGTCACAATAGGTTTGACTGTGGAACGAACATTCGGGAGAGCATTGTGTGTATTGACCAGTCGTCTCTCCCACATATTGTAGACTGTTTCCTCAAAAATATACTGATTTTCTGACTGACCGTTTTTCATGAACACTTCTCACAAAAAAGTTAGGGAAATTTTATGACCAACTTAAAATGCGCTGCAGTTAAACCCCTAACCCAGCGATCGCAGGTTCTAGGTTTGCGGTCCTTTTTTTTGGATTGGGAGTTGTATCGATAGATCAGTGGCACTATACTACGCTAATGCAACACAGACAAATGAGAGGAATTACTTACTCATGCAGACGTTTTTATTGCTGCAGGTGAGGGATTGTGACCATGCTGATTAATGTCATTCATCTCGCTGTTGGGCAAGTGCAGACATGCGGCGGCGTTGCCGAGCTCCTTAAGTGGCGTTCGGGGAAAGCGATGTTTTTATTTACATTTGGGAATCAAAATTGCGCTTGCTATGGGAATTAAGTCTAAAATTACGAGGAAGCATTTTGAAATTCTATTATTCTGTTGATTTTCTCTCTCAGGTTCGCGTCACCTCAACTGTCCGCTTTCGCTCTCCGATGCTTCCGGCTACTCTGTTATTACCTTTCTTTGGGTTTCTTTTAAAGCCATGATTGATATATGACCAGTCTTGCACACTCGTAGCTCGAAGCCAGAGTCAAAGTGATTGATGCCAAACTCTCAGTGTTTGCTACAGGTGGCCCAAAATAAAGAAGCAGCTTTTAACCGCCAATGTTGATCCACACAAAAGTCCTTGAGTTTCGACCACCATGACAGATGCATCGTACAGGTAATGCCAACCTTTTTCTCCACTTGAACATGTCGTACTTCTTTTGTAATCCGCACATCCTCTCTGACTTGAGATGTTGATTCTGTCCCATCTAGATTTATTGTGCGATTGTCGGTCCATCGCAGCCTTTTTGTCGGTCACAAATGGTTTGTTTTTGTTTCAAACAGTACTTTGGATCTCAATATGGGCCAAAAATGCTTTGTATCTCGCACTAACAACCTGAAGTAAATTTACCTTTGATTTGAAATGCATTGATATTGTCACTTGAGCATACCTCCGTCATCAATTACGTTTTTCCTCCATTAGCCATAACTTTGGTGCCATCTTGTGGCATCTTACAAACCATGCAAAAATAAATGCGTTTGGGTGAATTTGTGAAAAGCGAACCGCAATTAAGTAGGTTGTCAGGGGAGTCCAAAAATAGTGATAACAGGATGATCACCAAGAGTTCGAAAGATGCCAATTTCTTCCTTCCAAATCGCTCAGAATCATAAATACTGTCCTGACTTTCCCCCAAATTGAGAGCCACCCTCCCAATCGAATCAACCTCGTATTGGCCAGACACCTGCATCATCTATCAGAGTTACCTGAAGCTGCCGGCCAGCTCATAAAAGCATCAGTACGTCGAGCCCGCCGCTGTAATTGGCCCGCTCTGCTTTCCAGCAAAGACAAATGGTTCTTAGAGAAAAAAGCAGGCTTGAGTGGCCGAGCTCCTCTTGGGACACGAGAATCGCACGAGACGCTGCGATTTGAGAAAACAACTGACGTCTACAGTCACTGTGTTTATGCCAGTAAATAGCCCATGTCCATAATATACCAGCCAAGGGAAATATGACGAGCTTTTCCCCGTGGTCACTCCACACTGATGCTTGGATGATCCATTTAGACCACATCTACGGTTATGAATGATCATCAGTTCCCCAGTTTGTCTTGCAATGACTCCAGCAAACAGTCGGGGCTCGACGGAGCAACGAAATGGAGAGGATATATTTTCTTTAAGTTGTGGCCACAAAAAAAAAAAAATTACTGGGTCCCTTTCAAATGGTTACCCATCCTCTCTGTTGCTCAGGTAATGCTTGGTGCTAAGCTAAATTTGCTAATGCGAGTGAGAGCTTGCTAGCTAAGTCATTCCTCCAAACCTCCCTGAGGGCAAATAAGATAAGATAAGATAATCCTTTATTTGTCCCACACTGGGGAAATTTACAGCCTTCAGCAGCAAGATTGTAGGTAGAAAGAAGAGAAAAGTTTAAGATAAGCGACACTTCTGACACTGTCACCACTCAAGGAAACCATGCGAGACGAGATGAAAATGGAGAAAAGACCACACACTAACTGCAAAGCTAATATTAAAACGTTGCGTAGCCAAACGCCGGAACAAGTGCTTCGCCCCTTCGTCAATTTAAATCCGCAAATGAACATTGTGTGTGCAGTGTCATCTCTGGGGGTTCCATATAGCAGGCTGAAAAGCACTCTGTTCATATTAGCGGCTGACTGACAGAGATAAGACTGAATAAAAAAAACACATTTCCCCCTTTTGCGAGCCTTTGGCAGGAAGGAGTCGGATTTTCTCCCGGGAAATTGCGCTTGCACCCTGCCTGCGTGTGTAAACTGCGCGAGTAGTGTAAATAGAAGAAGTTTTATCTGGAGTGGGACTTTTGACGGCAAAGAAAAGGGTCACGTTTCGGACAAAGTGTCGCAAAAGTTGGTCAAGCTGTTTGTGATCAAGTAAAGTTTGCCTCCTTTTAGCACTTCTCCACAGGAGGGTTTTTAACTAAGCGCTAGCGGCCTGTGAAAAACTTAGCCGTAGCCCTTTATCCTCTTATCTGGGCTGTTCACACGCAAACACTGTGGACAGCTAATGAGTTTGTCCTGTGCACATCGTTGTTTCTTCCCATTGACTTTTATGGCACCGGAGAGTCAACGCTGAGATGTTGATTACTGGGGTAGAATTAAAATGTTCCGGAAAAGCCACCGTTAGGGCTTGGAAATGGATGGTGACAAGAGAACGAGCTCATCCCTTTGCTTCAAGGACTTCATAAAATTTTTTTGAATCCATTTTCACTTCAATTTGGTGTTGTGTGTGTGTGCGTGTGTGTCTGTGTGTGTGTGTTTGAATGATAGTGCAATAATTGCTGAGAGATGGTCCGAGCAATCAATGTGTAATCTTCGAATCCACTTACAGCCTTTTACGGCCCGGTCGTGTACACTCTTAACAGCTTGTTTATTGGCAGCAGGAGGTCCACAGAGGCCACCAGTTGGGATTTATGCCCAAATCAAGTTGTTTTTGACAAGGGCTTGGGGACAGAAAAAAAGAAATCTTTCCCCCCCTCACTATTCTATTCTATAAACAGCTCGTGACTGTGGAACTGTCACCACGTCTCAGGGGAGCCCCCCCAGGACATGTACCAGGCAAGAGTCTGACTCAACACAACCAAACAATCTAATTTTGAATGCTATTTATAAAAAAAAAAAAAACTTTATTTTTGACATGCGTGAATCATTGTGCATGTTGCTTTAAAAATAGCTTTTTTTTGTTTGTTTTTTGGGAAGGAAAGTTCTATTTCAACGTGTAGAAACATTGACATTATGCTCTGGAATATAGACCAGGGCGATCTTAAAGGGTCTTGTGACAATTAATTCTTGTCACATTATGACTATTAATGACCATTAATTGTATTTTAATTATCTGAAATAGAATGTTCACAATATATTTGTGTAAATACTTAACTATTAGGCGGTCAGATTTGGTTGCTATTTAGCTACAGTGGTTAACTAAATAAACAAATTGCTTCGACTACAATTCCACGTTTTTCGGTCCCCTCATACTACCTGTATTAAAAATGATGTCGAAAATTCTTTGTTTTGTAGCAAAATGTTGACTAAATTGTCGATGCATGATTTGATCCTTCTTCCTTGCCCGACTTCTCACGTCTCACCACAATAATAAACCCGTTGTTATTGTAATACGTCTCCGGCGTCAATCAACAATGAGCGTTAATCGCGTTCTAACGGCTGAATTTTTACGGCAACTCGTGTGTTGGGGTTGCAAGAGTTGTGCCGCGGGAAAGGATCCAATTTCACTTAATTGGTTCTGAAAGTCGTTATTCTTTTTGTTATGATATGCTAACATAAATGTAGTTTGAAATGATACACATCATGTGTATCTTTGTTCGTCTGTCTATGCCAGTGATTTATCGTGGCATGCACTTTCTGCCACGTTCTGAATTTGCAAGGCCCTGATTTCACATCAGCCCCTACTTTAGGATCTATACTTTTTTTTTTTTTTTTTTGCTCCCGCTTCCAAAGCACCATCTTAACAAATAACCGCAACGACCGCGTCCCCAACACGGCAAGCAAACAAACCCCGCAAAAATGTCGCCAAGCGATTGAGCAATAAAAAAAAAAAAAAAAAAAATCAGATAAAGGATAGGTGCACAATTGCGCATCGCTATCGCTGCTGTGAATGCAAACAGACAAACACCTGCATAACGTTTTAAGTGCGGCTTCGCTTTTCAGGCGTGCCAGATAAACCGGAGCTCCTGCAAAGGTCATTAAAAAGAAAAAGTATTCGACAAGTCTGACCACCGGAGAGATGGTTTTCATGTCAGTGTGTACTGGTTGAAACCATGGGTACTCGCCAGGCCTTTTGAGAGTTTGAAAAGGCAGCAATTGCAAGTGTCAGTGGAGATATTTGATCTTTCGGTTCACTGTCACCTGGAGAAATAATGCGCGAAAAAGGGCACGTTGTTGCTTAAAATTGATCTGTGCAGCAATATGGAAGGTTGCACCACCGCTGCAATCATACTCTACACTTGTGATGAATAGGTAGTCAAATTAGGTTGTTATGTCACTTACAATGCCTTTCAATAATGAAGGCCTGGCAAAGTGAAGCTCCTCTTCCACTTCAACATAGTTCCAAAGCATTATCTTTACACTAATAATTGCGTTGGCCTTTTAAAAAAAAAAATATGTGAATAGCAAAGGATTAGTTGCGCCAAATATTTGCCAGATATATTTGCCAAATATATGTAGAAAGTGGTTCGAGCTATTGCGCCTCAAACTGAAATGTGTTTCAAATCTGTTGAGACTCTCGGTAGCTGAGTAAGGTTCCCAAAATATATCAAAATACTTTTTTTAAAAATGATGAAATTCAACCCACAACCACAATCTCGTAATGAATGGATGCTTCCAAGCTGCGCAATCCACCGATGCGTGACTTTCTTCCCGGATGCCGGAGTAGCGGGAAAGTGAGAGGTGTGGTTTGGTGTTAGTCAGCAGCGCGCATCAGGTATGCACGCCTCACTATAAAAGACGGCAAGCGGAGGAGAGGAGCAAGTCAGGGCACCAACACCACCACCAGCAGCAGCAGCAGCATCATCAACCATTCAGTGCGCTCCAGAAGACTTAGCCCCCTCCACCCGCGCCACCAGAAAAAAAAAGTAAGTTTTCATTTTGTCTTTTGCTTTACTGCCATGATGAATTATCTGTCGCTGTATGTGGCATTTGACTCAATTGTGTCACTCCCAAAGCAAAATGTGCCTGAAATGCTACGTTGTTTCCCCTTCAAGGGTCCATCCAGCATGCTGAAACCGTGCATGATGTTCGCCGCGCTCCTCTTGTGCTTGCTGGTGTTTTGGGGCAGCCTCGCCGACGCGTACCCTCCCAAACCCGAGAGCCCGGGCAGCAACGCCTCCCCGGAAGACTGGGCCAAGTACCAGGCTGCCGTCAGGCATTATGTCAACCTCATCACCAGACAGAGGTGAGCGCAGTCGGCGCGGTGTGATGACATTTGTACTTTTCTGAAGAGTTCAAAGAAAGATATATTACATCCCCCCCCCCTGTAAGATCGCACCACGCGCATTCCAGCCATCACCTAAATTTTTAATTGGGATTATCTTTAACAACCTGTGGACTGTATCCAAATTTGAGTAGGGATTTCTTGAAAAGGAGACAAGCGAGGGTGGTGGTAAATATCGGGGATTTCTTTGTATGATTTCATCAAGCTGAAGGTTCTCATGAAATTTGATCGGATGGGATTGGATGTCTTGAAAGAGACAAAATGTCCCAATATCCGTTCCACGCAAGCTTCTTTATTAACTTTTGTGCTTTCTGTATAATGTGTATTCCCCCCACCCCCTCAGTTTTCAGCGTTATTGTGTACTGTAAAGTCTCCCCAAATGATTTTTTTTTTACCATAAATATCCCGCAGAGACACCAAGTAAAATATTTGTCTAGACTTAATAACGCAGCCAATACATACAGTGTTGGAAATTAATTTCCTCTGACAAAAATGTCCAAATACATCACGTTCCTTGGAGGGTACCGCTCCAGTGCCAAGATTATTATTGACTGATGTTGCGTTGCGACTTCATCCTATTGACGCCCGCCGCATGACATCTCAAATGACCAATTTGTGCCTGAGTCGAAAAGGTGAACAGCTCCCCTGATCAAATGCATAATCTCGCATTTCAGCTTTGCCAAACATTACGTCACCCCTCCGAGTAATAAAGTGGAGATCTGGTCACAAGAGTATAAGAGTACAGTTTAAGAGGGGTTGGGGGGGGTTATTTGGTACACTCGGCGTCATTTATACTCCTGCTGTGTAATTACACAGGCTGGTTTTGTCATGGTGTCACGCAGCTTTTACGCTTCCGTGGCCAGGCATTGATCTCAGGAGCTTCTTCATGGCTCGGTGAGACAAGCAGTGAATGAAAATGCAAATACTCGACTGTCTTATGTCGCGTAACGCAGATATGGGAAGAGGTCATCCCCTGAGCAGGCCGTGGCGTGGCTGCTGTATGGTGCCGAGCCAAGCCAAGACTCCGAACCACGGTGAGAGATCAAGCTTCAGATGGTTTTGGGAAATTCCATCAAGTATGATCGTAATTCAAGTCAGTCCAATTTGGGTCTGTAATGAATCCAACACAATACGACAAGGTTCCTTCATCCTTATTTCATTGTATTGCTGACTGTACATCTCAAGGCACAGGCACTTTGTACCGGTTATAAGGAAAAGGAATAAATGTGGTTGCAGTGTTGTGGTCTGTGGCACAGGAAGGATGAGGTACTTAACCAACCTGCTTGTGTCTATTATTTTACAGTTTGGACTACAACAGCGGGTGGTAATCGCCCCAAAAAGTGACCCGTCCTCCTAAAAAAAAATCCAACAATCAGAAACCCTGGGATTTCCTGGAGGGCCAACCCACAGCTAAATAATCTATTTCAATTTCCCAATATGCACGCATGTTTCTCGTTTTGTTTGTCTGCATTGCTTCTCTTTGTACACCTCTTTGTTTTCTGGGCGACAGTGTAAATAATTTGTATGAGGAAACTAACTTTACAATAAAGGAAATAATGGCATAAAAGTGTTGAGTCAATACGGTTTTATTCTGGGGTGGCCTCCGTTGTTTAATTACGCTCTGACCAACATTATTTTAGCTTCCCCCAACCCCATTAAAATTAGTTTATTTATCCATCCAAAAAAAAAAAAAGTACAAATCAAACGTGGCCCGAAATGTACAACACAAATGTACAGTAATTCTCGAGTTGTGTGTAATGCAGGTTTCCCACCACTAGAGCGCGCTGTCGAAGCAAGAGACAGGTCATTCGTTTCCGCTGACAGCAGGTTCGGAACCACGGCAGATTCGCGTTCTCCCGTGTGTGTTGTCGAACACCACCGTCTCGCGTACTCTCCGTCATCGAACCTTGTAGAATCACATTGAAGAAACAGGGCGGTTTAAACCCCTAAGGTATTCTTTGTCTTCAGGCACGCTTTCGTTCAAAAAAAAAGCGCGTTGAGTGGGTTGCCGTTGGCGCTTGGAAGAAACCGTGCGGATTAACCGAGACCTGCCGCCGCCTCCAGCAACACCGAGCCGAGTGGCGTCCCCAAGACGTCCTCCGCGACCTGGCAGCCGGATAAAGGTGAGCGGGCAAGCCCCTTTCCCACAGGGGGGACGTCGAACAGAAAAACGGCGAGACTATTGTTTTCATTGTTTGTGTCATTTTTATGTTTTTGTAATTGTGTTTTACTGATCCCATGACGAGAAAATCCCCGTAATAAGTCACGCACGAATGGCTACATTGATCCCGCCGCATCCTCTTCAACCAGGCCAATTAATGGCCATATTAGAAATGTGCTGTGTTGACCTCACTGCACCTGTGCAGAGACGTCACGCGTTTCCGTAACCGCGAAATTCATATCATGTTGCATTATTTTATGTGTTCCAAATATTTCTTCTTGACTGTAACTGTCTCTGGAAACGTACACGATACACTAATAATGAATGTATGCAGTGTGTTTTAACGGCGTTGAAGCTTGCGCATGCGCACACGCAGGGCACGCGCCGAGTTGTTTTGGGGTGCTAACTGACGTCACGAGTTCGCATTTCTTATACTGTATATGTAAATATTAATGTGTGTGGAGGAGGAAAAGTCTTTGAAATTTCTGTTTTTTTTTCACATCACAAAAGCCTCCCATTTGAGCAGGGGTGTGTAGACTTTTTGTATCCACTGTATGAACTATACAACACCAGCTTTGCTGGCATCAAAGATTAATATATGTAACTTTTTTTTGTAATCGGTTTCTAATTTGGATGTTAGAGAATTAACGAACTCCCTGACTGAAACGATTTCCTATGCATGACTTGTTCGACGTGCATGCTGAATATAGATAGGAAGATTTAAATACATGACATCACTTTCAATTATGTGATGTGCCTTTTTATAGTACTGTGTGCGCATTCCGTACTATTTTGGTGTTATTCATAACAATCGTCAGCATCTCCTGAACCACATTTGTTATTGACGACCGACTCATCTCTTCGGGTTATTTACGTACTCTACACACTTAAAAATAGTGCAATGACTTTTAGAAAATGCTAAAAATATGTATTCTTACACACACACACACGTTGAAAAACATCTCAGCAACTAATGGATGGGCTGTCATGGGGTCTTTTGTGTGTGTTGGTTGCTTGGTGAATCTACAAACTTGTCCTCGGGGGATTCTCAGCATGTTGCCTTGAGCCATACTGTGCTATTGTATACATGACATCCATTTTTTATTAGAAGCTGCTCATATTCTATGGGGGTTACTTTAAGTATGATGGCAGTATGCGGTGTCTGGTTTATTATTCGGGCATTTTGTGAAGAACATCTCGAGTGATTGTGATGTGATCTTTTTCTGGTCGCGGCGTTCACATGCCGCGTACTGTAAATCTGATCAACTCTGTAATTAAGATGAGCATGGTCAAATCTTCAAATAGCATCGGTTTTAATTCCGTCCTCATTATTCTACGCCGTTTCCCTTGTTGCCATGGTAATGCACCCGGGGGATGGGTGGGGGTGTGGGGGAGAAAGTGAGGAGCTGCTCACGGTTGTCTTGGATACGGCAGTTTTCTCTGTAAAGTAATGAGAGGAGTTGAACCTGTGGGAGCACGGGGTTATTTTTAGGCCTGACGCCAGGCTCCATATGTGGATTAAGACCTGTTTGGCTGCTGCTTTTGTGTGTGTGTCTTTGCACGCTGCTGCATTGTGGGAACGCCTTGAGGCGGTTGTCATATATTGACACCTGGGCCATTGAACAAGGCCCAGAATTCAAAATATTCCCATGACCAGGACCGAACGCTTCTGAAAAGTAATCTTATTCGTGATCCCCCGATCAATGTTGCCATTTCGATTCAATATGCGACTGTTTTTTTCAAGGGCTTCTTCCCATGCATTTTATTTATTTATTTCATCAAACACAAGCAATAAATGAGTCGGTCATGTCTATAATTGAATGGAACGAATCATCCGCTCGCCTTTTTTTTTTTTCATTGAAATTTTTGTTGGGTAATGTAAATTCAATGTGGATTAGTAATAAAGTGTGTCTGCAATTTTTAGGGTTGAATCTATGAGCACAGGCAATTGTCAACATTTTTAGGAGGGGGCGCCCGCCTTTGCTTCGGGGCTCGGTCCTTAACGATGAGGTTTCACTGCACCCTGCAAAGTTGAACACCGAAATAAGCGGCTTGACATTCAATGTGTGTCTCAATCAGGTGATCAACATTGCAGAGCATGTCGGTGCCATGCCAGCTGGGGATGATGCAATGTTGATCGAGCAGTTTGCCGTAGGCGTGACCGAGCATCGCAAAGTTTGCGAAAAGGACGAGGGAGTAAAAATCCAGGCGGGGCCTCTGCATACTTGAACAAGCTGTGTGATTGCCTCGTGCAAACACGGACGGGGTCCCCGCGGGCTGAACCCCGATGTGCCGTTAACGACCAAATCCGCGTTGATCAATGATGCCAAAGCGCTTTCAGCGTCTGACATTTTCTCGCGTGACTGAGCGAGTAGAAATGTTTGGCGCCCGCCAACCAAGCCATTTAGAACGCGAAAGAGGAACGACAATTCTGGCGTTCGGTGACGATGACCCCCAATCATTTAAAAGTTTCACGTGAAGTTGGGGGTTCCGATATTTACAAAAGCGGGGGGCTCGGGCTGTCGTCGCGCAGCTTTCGACCATTGGTAGATGTTGTCATAGCAACCAGAAATTAGCATCCTACTGGCATCTCTTGTTCAACAGCTGTGTGCTTTTTTTTTCCCTCCTCATCCCTGTTATTTCAACCCATTCTCCTCCTGTCAGACCTCCCACTTGATGTGTTGCCACAACTCCCACTGGTTTTTTTTTGTGGCTCCTCCCCCTTATCACATCACTTTTGATTACACTCTGTTTATATTACTTCAAGCCCATATTGCTATTTAAAGTGTCGATGTTTCCAGTGAGGCATCACCTGACAAAGCCAGGTTTGGGTCCCCCCCCCTCCTGGGGTGTTGCTTCGTTCTCATGCTGCCTGATGTTAAATGGATCAATTAGAATCAACAGATCCTCTCTTAAGCCAAACCTTGGCTGGCCTGCTGGCCTGCCCGCTCTGCCGCTCGTTCAATCTTTCCATCTGTTCGGAATATTCCCCCTCGCGGACACAAGGCCACTCACTGCCGGGGGTGTCTATTAATAGTTCCAAAGTGAGTTAGAGAGCAGTTAGCATCGGGGTGGGAAACGGATTGAAAACATGATGGCGATGGAAGGAAGAGTTTGTTGTCATTGTCACGGCACAGGGGAGCACATCAGTGGGGGAGGGGGTGGGGGGGCACGCTTCACAAACTTGACCCTACAGGCTAATCTTTCCAGCCGTCTGACAATCGGGCCTTTGTTGACTTTGGTTGGGAGGCTCACAATCGACCAGATGATCTTGCTTGAGACAGCAACTCACTTTTGTCTTGACTTTGTCTCTGACGTCTTTCTCTCTCTCTTTTTTTTTCTCCCCCTTTCACAGGTGACCGAGCAAGTTTGGCGGAGGGCGCAAGGAAGAAGCAAATCCTAAAATGCCCGTGGCAACGGCTTTTTCTGACTCGGGTAAGTGGCTTCATCAACTGTGACAAGAGCATCTGTGTACAAGCCTCAATTTGTCACGCTTGCAAAGGAAATTAATGCAGCACAAGACCAAAAATTAAAAAAATCAAACTTCAAATCGAACGGTCGCTGTCAGAGAAGGTTTGACAACGCACCTACGAAATCGAGCGCCTTGAGTAGCGTATCGGCCATCGGAGATGTCAAAAGAACGCAAGCGATAGTGAAAGCTTTGCGGCTAATCCGGCACTCCAGACGCGCATCTCATCTCACCAGTTCGAAAGTGACTTAATGAAGCGGATAATGGTTCGCTCCGACGCCGGTCTTAAATTAGTCGCGCCTCGGAGGATTTTTCCGCTGTATGCTTTTGAGTGCGGAGCCAGTTGACGTCACTGGCAGACTCCGACTTGGGGGGGGGACCAAAAGCTGCATCGCGTTTCATTCCTGAGCGATGCGGCCAAAAAGTGACTCGAAATATTCATCCATTCATTCATTCTCTGTATCGCTGATCCTATGAAAAGTAGACTTTCTTTTATTTTAGGCCATATGGTCGATATGATGTTACTGAGTGCTTGGGCGCAAACCGTTTTTTTTTTCTGCAAGCATTTCACAAAGCAATTTTCAGGTGGCTTTTTGAACGGGGACGTGGGGAAAGATCTCCCCATTCGTCGCCTTCACAAACACTCCTTCCCAAATGGCCTTTTTCTCGTCGGCGAGGCCGATGACTTGCGTTTGCCCTCATTTGTGACGCCGTGTCGGCGAGAGTTTATTCCTCATTTATGATTCCTCCCCCCCTTGCGCCACCTCCTTCGGCCAGTCTCCTTCTCGTCTCCCCCCAGTTCACCCCCATAGGGAAGCCTCCAGGAAAATTGCCCAGCCTCTCTTCCTCCTTCCCCGAGTACACGCATCGCACTTCCTATTTCCCTCCCCACTCCCCTTTCACGTGTCGACCCCCACCCCCTTTCTCCCCCCGCTCCGCTCACGCACGCAAGCCTGTCGTCTGCATTCATTCATGTGCGGTGGAGAAGACGCCCAGTCAGGCGTAGCTTGCGCACATTTACGTCAAGAGCAGGTGGAAGAGGGAAGGAAGAGCCAGGAGCTGTTTTGGCAGCAGGAGGAGGAGGAGGAAAGGGCGGGAGCCCCCCCCCCTCCCCACCCCCCTTTACACACAGCATTGTGTGTGTTGTCGCCCCGTGTATGTGTGTGAGCGCGCTGTCGTGAGGTGTTGGTCACCATGGCTGGCAGCCTGTTTGGAAGACTCTCCCTTGAGGAGGGGGGCTCGGCCTTCTCCCTGGAGGGACTGGAAATGAAGCTCGGGGGAGAAGGTAAGAGCGCACTTGTCTACCTGCAGGGTCTCCGCGCGGATAAATGCTTGGCGGCGCGTTCACCGGCGCGACACGTACGGCTTTACGCCGGTCCGCGAAACGCAACAAAGTGCGTCGACGTCGCGCTCAGGAGTCTGTTCGTACGTCTTCGGTGACGCCGACAAGTAGTGACCGAATGGGCCGATGGATGCGGAAAGATGGCAAGGATGGCACCCGGGTGTCAGCAGTGAGCAGTCCTGTCTTTTCATGATCTAAGCACACGTAGTCAACGTGTGCTTGCCCGAGCGAGTGCGATGCAACGCGACAGAAAGTGGGATAAAGTTAGAATCTTGTTGTCAAACAGTTTGCGACTTTGACATCACCCGATCTCCTGCGTGTACGGTTTAAATTGTGCTGGGAATTGTCCCTCAAAACATGTTCTTCTACTTTAGATGATGATGGACCAAAAAAAAAAAGTTTTGATATCTGCACGTCAAACGTTGCCCTGTGGCTCAATGAGGCTTTTCGATGACCTCCCCGCCTCACATACGCTGTTCCGAATACTCCGCTTATACGTTTCAAACCTTACGTGCACCTGCAGCGATGCTTGTGCAACGTTAATTTGTTTCTGGTGTTGCAGAGTGCGCTCTCATGATTCTTGTCTATTTTTGTTTAGTTGTTGTTAGTCATGTCCAAAACAGAAATGCTGAAACACGTTGCAAATGTCCCCAGTGTGCGACAAATAAAGGTCGTCTTATCTTATTATTATTACATTGTTGTCATTGGACAGTGACAATGCAGTTTTTTTGTGTGTGTGTGTGTGTGTGTGTGTGTGCGCGCATCGAATTAAAATGCACACCCGTTGGCCAGTAGCGTCGAGTCGGACGTACCATACACGCGGAATCCATAATTGACCAAGTTCATTAAGATTGCATTGTGTTTCATACTGCGCATTCATATCCCTCCGCGCGCACGTGCGCGTGTGTGTGTGTGTGTGTGTGTGTGTGTGTGTGTGTGTCCAGGGTTATTTATGCGCTTGCATCGGTTGTCCTCAGTGACCCACGCATGGCTCGCCTTAAATTGTTAACGGCGCCACTAAAACCGTCACGCTTGCCAGATGATGTTAGGCGGCGGCGCGGCTCACGACGCCGATTTTTAAATCTGCGTAAATGTACATTGTTAGAAGCGCAGCGCCGATACCACGCCGTGATGATGCGGCGCGCCAAAGCCTCCGAGTTTGTAATCTGACCTGACGGGTAGTGACAGCCATATTGAAGCCCATTTATCTGGGGGGGGGGGGGCATCAGAGTTTGCGTGCACGCGTCCATTCATGAAGCGTAATGAGCTCATTTCGTATGCCGTC
>CAAKHF010018061.1:24999-36422 GCA_901007745.1 Hippocampus kuda | reverse complement strand
ACACCCCCACACACACACACACACACACACACACACACACACACACACACACACACACACACACACACCCACACCCCCCCCCCACACACACACACACACACACACACACACACACACACACACACACACACACACACACACACACACACACACACACACACACACACACACAGAGTGAGTCCAGCTGTCCATTAGTCCTCACTCACATTAAGTTAATGGAGGAAGTAAAACGTTCGTAATGATTCCTCCATTAAACGACCAGCCTTATGTCCACGCATGAAGTGTTTTTATTCCACATTATTTCAAAATCATATCAATATAATAGCTGCAGTGGTTACACCCACTTAAGTCAATGAGCTGTTCTTCTGCATATTTCCCAAATAAATAAATAATAATAATAAAATAATGAATAATAAAAAAATTAATTTCCCAAATAAAACAACGTAAAGCAGAGTCAGACAGGGCCAGGAATGCGCAGGTGTCTTTCAGGATGATTAATGAGCGCCACAGTGGCCAGGAAGGCCCCCTCGGCGCTGCTTTTTACGTGACAAGTTAACAATATCGCAATAAGAGAGTGTGTGCATGTGTGTGTGTGCCTTTCATATAATGCGTTGTACGGCAACTGATGCAACATGAAAGTGAGGTGACACGTGAGTTACATCACCGGCGAGTTACGATTCACACAACAGTTGGGTCGAAAATAACCCCATTTGGGTCAAAAATGGATTGATATGATACTTGGGTCAATTGGACCCAACTTTCTGGATTTTGTAGAAAATGACCCAAGTCGTGGATCAGTCCATTTTTTTTAAAACCGAATTGGGTTATTTTTGAGTTGCATTACATGACACGGGGTTTCTTAACCCACTCACTAGGTAGGTAGCTGTTGCTTTTGACTTTGGGTTAATTTTAACCAAGGTTGTGTCAATTATTTTGACCCGGCAGATTGGGTTGAAATTTGGATTCGGACGCGTTGAAGAGGTGAAGCTGGTTGCAAATTTTTATTTATTTTTTTGACAGTTTTGTGTTCTGAAGCTGAAGTAAATTTAATGTAGCATTCTCTGAAAAAGTTGGATGGCTCAGTGGGTGACACTGACCTTGGACCCAAGGATCATGCATCTGGTGTAAAAACTGTGCCAGGCATGCGCCAGTGATTTGCTCTGGCAACCCCTGACAGGGGAAACTTGCTTCTTTTTCGAAAATGTTATTAATGTTTGATTTTTAATTTTTTTTTTTACCACAGCTATACTGACCAGCTGGTTGCCTATTTACTTGGCAGCTTTAACTCATCAGTATTGATCATTTTTACCCCCTGTTGGATAAAAATCTTGAACCATCATGCTGGGTCAAATCCACAGCACAATGGGCTTGGAAGAAATAACCCAGCATTGGCTTGATCCCTTTTGGACCCAGTGCTGGGTTAGCTATTTCATCCGATTTGAGTTTATTAAGTGATACACCAGATAGGTCACACACACAAATTCACACTGATAGTGGTGTTATTCAACCGTATCATGTACCTTTTCCTTAATAATGGCTCTGTAGGTTGTTTTAAACTCTGCTGTTGGCTCACAAGGCATATCAAAACATAGCCCAGCTTCCATAATCAACTCCAGCGATTACAAATCCAGCTTTCTTTGATTCCTCTCAGATGCTCTGAGTCACAGTTTTAAGTCGCTTATCCGGCGGGAATGATGATGATATTGTCTTTTTCGGTGCTCTTGTTTTGTTTTTTTTCTGACGTCTGGTTGAGATCATTGGATTTAAGCACCCACCTGGCAGCGACGTCAGGTCTGTTAAATTGTTGGACCAGCACCAGAAAAAAAAAAATGTAAACAATGTTGGATCATGAAAGTGTTTGTATGCCTACAGACTCACCTACAATTAGCTAAATTGAAAAAGCTAAGCTAAATCATAAATATGCAGTTAGAAGGTTCCCTGAACATGTCAGCTCACAAAGTCACGAGACAAAGAAGCTAAATTATATGTGAGCTGTTTTAGGTCCCACACAAAGTGTGTTTACAAGTGTTACAACACACCCAAGGCCTAGTTAGATTACATGCTAACTCAGAGTTAGCGTACACACCAATTATTCATTCATCTTCCGAACCGCTTTATCCTCACTAGGGTCGCGGGGGGTGCTGGAGCCTATCCCAGCTGTCATCGGGCAGTAGGCGGGGGACACCCCGAATTGGTTGCCAGCCAATCGCAGGGCACACAGAGACAAACAACCATGCACGCTCACACTCACACCTAGGGACAATGTAGAGTGTCCAATCCGCCTGCCATGCATGTTTTTGGAATGTGGGAGGAAACCGGAGCACCCGGAGAAAACCCACGCAAGCCCGGGGAGAACATGCAAACTCCACACAGGGAGGCCGGAGCTGGAATCGAACCCGGTACCTCTGCACTGTGAAGTCGACGTGCTAACCACTGGACTACCGGGCCGCCTACACACCAATTATGCGATGTGAATAAGCTACGGTACAAGTAAATGAAATTATATGTGGGTTGTGTTAAGATACACGCAAGTTACTTTACAAGCTAGCTAAATTTGCAAGCAAGTTATGTTTCACGTCACTTAAGGGTTACGATACAGGCAAGTTACATTAGTAATAGCTAATAATGCAGTTAGGATGTACGCAAGTTGTATACGTTCCAGGAAAGTTACACGTAAGTGATGTTGTTATGTTATGTGACGTGTAAATTAAGAATTACAATTAGACCCAATGTGCGTAAGATTACGCATGAGTAAAGAGTTGTGTGAGACTTGTATTAAGAGTTACCTTGCGCCAAAGTTATATTGTACCCAAGTTACATGATGGGAAAATTCTTAGTTACATGCCAATCAACGGACGAGCTAAATTATGCACGAGTTCCGTTACGTTACACACCAGTTTAATAGTTAGGTGACATGTGATTTATGTTAGCTTATGTGCAAATGGCAAATTATGTCACAAGCCAGCTGAGTTGCGCAACAGTCGTCTTAGGTTACACGCCAGTTACGTTACATTCGAATACGTTTGGTTACATGCGACTCATATGACACGCGAGCTACGTTCCAGGCCAGCGAAATTACGTGTTGCTTGTGTTGATTCAATATTCAACATTCACAGAGCCAAACTTTTGGGGGGCATAAAAAGTGGCCTGTCATCTCTGTTGTCTGACATCATTTTGGGATGACAAGGCCACCGCAGTCGTCGCAGAACCATAACCACGTCAGCTAAAATGTTACCGAGTGAAATCACAAAAAGAGGAGGAGCTTTCCACCCACCTTTCCTGTCTGTTCTGGGCTCCTTGGCGAGTGGCGTTCCTTTGAGCTTGCTTTTGGGAGTGTCCCGGGCTTTTAGCTTCCTGGCGTGCTTGGTGCCCTTGTAGTGGGCCAACGCTTGGTTCTGCCAAGAGAACAAACAGCAGGCTGGATTGAGTCCGGGGACCGGTTTGAAATGAAACCCGAAAAAGCCGGCGAGCGCAGGGGCGAGCGAAGCAGTTTAGAGCTAATTAGTACAGGCCACAAAGCGCTAAGGTTTGATTTTCCCTCTGCCAGCTTTGAACACATCTTACGGGGTGATTCACCGACCCCTTTCAGACTATTTATCTTGCTTTTATGGTCCAACGAGTGTCTTATTCACTTGGAAAGCACAGATTTATGTGATTGCTTTTTAGTAACCAATGCCAATCTTTTGTCACTTTTGTTCACATTTCAACATTTTTCTTTCCCAACTCTAAAACCCTGCTAATAAATTTTCAATGCATCCAAAGAAGCGCAAGACAAACTGAGAGCTATTCGGGTGGTTTTAACCCTGTAATAAGACCCCGTCAATAATTCACCATGTCATATGCATAAAATCATGACTCAAACAGGCAAAAAAAAACAAACAATAAAAACAAAAATTTCACAGCTAAATATTGTTGGATTTGCCCACCAATGAATCATGATGGCTATTAGTAACTAAAAGTAATTCAGTAAATAATGTAATAAAAATAATAATTTAAAAAACGATTATTCATGTAGTCATTTTTGACTTAAAACTGTTTAATATATATTTTTAAAAATATGTAATAAATACATTAGAAATTGATTCAATTTTTTCCCATTTTTTTATTCAATTAACATTCAAAGAGCATACATAAAATAAAGAAGATGGAAGTTTCTTTTTGACCCCTCCCCCCAAAAACATACAACAACCCGTTATGGATCAACATTCTAAATTTTTCCTTGTTATAAGTGATTGCATCCGTATTCTACCCTTTTCGTAAATAATATTTTTTTCAAAAATCATATTAAACCCCTACATTACGGAATGCCTTTCCATACTTATTTGTTATGCCCTTGTTTGTCGCAGTTGCTTGTTATTGATGATACTGGGGTCGCCTGTCCTACGGGAGACAAATCCCTTGTGTGTTCTACACATACTTGGCCAATAAAGATAATTCTGATTCTGATATTGTTACCATAAACAGAGAGACATAATAAAAAATAAAATGAAATAAAAATATTTGCAGACTTTCACGATTTCTGGTCAGGCCCGTAAAGTCATCCATTCAACCGTGATCAATCATGAATATAACAACAAAATACAATTTCTTTCATTTTCACTCATGATTGAGGTTGATTGTGAGTTCAGGAAGGTCACCAGATAACACGCAAGGGTCATGCTTGCCTCTAGCCACATGCAAGCTCCCTTTGAGACACGATGGAAACAAACACACTTGTCATCACACGATGGCTAATTTTCTGCTAGAAAGTTTCGGCCGAAACACCCGTGGGGATAATTGTGGCCTTCCGACCCCTGTTGCCACAGCAACGAGAAACCTTCATTGACAAACACGCAACAAGAAACAAAGAATAAAAAAGAATCTATTTTTATGGTATTTATAGACATCGTGTGTGTGTGTGTGAGTTTGCGTGTGTGTCGTGAATGTGTTTGCTGATCAATAAAGCATTTGAATTGCATTAGTCCCTCTTTATCCTATACATTCTAAATCACGCTGTACAAACCGCACAAGTGAACGTGCTGTGTCAGCACCGACACATAAAACGCTCCATGCTGAATATTTAGTCCCACATTCTCCCACTTGATCACAATTTATTTTTATCGCGCCCACTTAACCACCTTTTCGGACACATGTTAGTTGGTTGCAGTTGTTAAAAATAATTCCTTTCACAAGTCCCAATTAACGTGCCATGTGTGTTGAAGTAGCAAGATTTTGAAGGTTTACAATTACTGCGACATCGATGCTAATGTCCTCTAGCTTCTCTATGGCATTTCACATTGTATGTTAGCATTAAGCTCGCGGACTTTGGTTTGGTTGAACATTTTGGTGTTTAAATACCTACTGTTTAATCGTCTTTGGCTTTATGTTTCCAGAGATACCACAATATTATTTCTACAGCTTTACGCACAGCAATGGTCTGTCTAAATGAAACTCCTCCCCTTGTATTCACATAATTTCTTGGTACCAAGATGCCACAACATGGCACCAAAGCAATCCCTTTATTTTTGTTAGGACTTTAACCCGAGCACAAAAACTGTAAGTTCATTTTTCAGCAACAGAGACTCGCTTACCCAAATAAGTCAAAAAATTTGCGAGGGAACATTGTATCTGTTAGCATTAAGCTAGCAGACTTTTGTTTGAGAAAATCAGATGATTTGGTTGTGTTCAACCAAATTTAGTGTTGAGATACACAATGTTTCATGCACTTTTTATTTTACATGTCAGTTTTAGAGCAAATATTTCCAGAGGGTGAAAAATAAAACAGCTTGCAGCAAGCATGTTTCAACTCTTATTGAAGAACTGTGCAAATTAGATTTTTTTTTTTTTTTTGTTCCCTCCAAGTGGTTTAATCTGATAGTCTTCCATTTCGGGCGCAAAGGAATTCTTGAAAAAGTGTGTCTTGAAAAGCTTAAATATGTATAGAATAAAAAAGCTGATGAGGGGTAAAAAATACAGAGAAAACATATCTCTATATTGTCTATTTCTTTCTCAAAATGGCCGACTTCCTGTTTCTTAACGTCACGCATCTTTTGAGGCGAATTTTGTGAATTGATTTGAGGCTGCCATGTAAAACCAACATTTAAAAAAAAAAAGTTTTGCTACTGAGCCTACGAGCCCTACCAGGTATACCTGCGAATTGAACCTCAGTCGGCAAACTCCACAGGAAACGTGCCTCCTCTTTGGGGCAGCGGCAGTAGCGGCGGGCAGGAGGCCCAGCGTGTGATGGAGGATGGCCTTCTGCACCGGGTCCATCTGTGGAGGTACCACAATTGGGGAGGGACGTATTAAGAGTGACGTTGCATGCAAGTTAACTTTTTGTGAATTGAGACCTAAGGTAAGTTACAAGCTGGCAACATTACACACGAGTCAGTTACGCAAGTAACAGTGGTGTCAAAATGCCCCTCGGGTTCTCATTGAGAGAACATTACGTGACCAAACTCAAAATAGGTAAGCTGTGACGTTCGTAATCCGACCCCAAGGGCACTTTGAAGTCAATTTCAATCGACGAAAGGGGTGGTGCTGCATAAAATGTCAGCCTCCTTGGATGGCTGAAAATGGGTGGAATTAGCAGCTTAATTGTTATTTCACAAACGCAATATTAGCCAGAATACCGTGTTTAGAATATTGGGGGTAGATCGACCATATTATTCCAAAGAAAAGGGCCCTATTTTGTGTTGGTCTAGTGCAAAGTGCATTTTCATACATGCAGGGAGAAATAGGAGTGTTCGCCATTGTGGGAGTGAACACAGCCGACTTGACTCCTGTCCAATTGAAGCGGCTCCCCTCAGTCATTTTAAATGTACCGCAGGTGAGACGAGTGGTCTCCATGATGGAGATTGGCGTGTGTAAAGTACGTTTATAAGGAACTGCAAAATGTCCACTTGCGGATGAGGTGAAGTCTGCGATTGTGCATCTGTGTTTGACAAGTCTCCCCAACACACACACACACACACACACACACACACACACACACACCCAAGTTGTTCCCCCCAGGTGTTGGGTTCGCCTGGCTAACTAGCAGCGTGTGGCAATATTTGACGAAAAATGACATTGCTAGTACTGTCCCTCGCCAAATATGAAAGTAAGTCTATTCTGAAATGCAGTGCACAATATGAAAGTCTATCCTGAAACACAACAAAAGCAAAGGTCTTATTTACCTTTGTCCTACGCTAGCTGACGAGCAGCCATATATCCTCAGTCTCCACTAAATGCTCACTCGTAACAGTAAAAAGACGATTTACTGTAGCATCTGCTTACACATGGACACAGACACATGCCAAGGTCCATCAATAATCTCTTTATTGTAAAAAATGAACGGGTAATGTACAAAACAGAACGTCCAAGTGGCGCTAAACCCCCCCCGCATCTGCTAAAATCTGCTGACTCACAGATACCTTTGGGGTCGAAAAGACAGTCAGATTGTTAAACTCTTGCAGCAATCCACGTAACACAGATGAAGGTTTTATTGTAAACCATTTCCACCTTTAGTTTTTGAAAATTTGATATTTTTCTGATATAGTGTAGAAACTAGCAACGCTGTAGTTTATTAATTTAAAAAGTCAAAATTTGTGTAATGTGTCAACAAGGTTGAAGCAGCGGTATGATCCTTTTTTTTCTTTTCTTTTTAGACAAATTCACCGTAACATTAATATACTAATTAAATGCTGTCTTGAGTGTTTACAGCCACCTCCAAGAGTTAGCATGTCTACACTTGAAACTGACGCAAATAACTAGCTAACTAGCTCACTGGCATGGCTAACATCAATTAATCTCTGGCATCTGACATTACTTCAGCAGAGAAGAGCAGAGAAGAAGCGACTGTAGTGTGTAAAAATGTACAGATTAGAGATTTACAACATAATTTCACAGCTAGCGCTAATCCTTGCCAGCATTCTTTGAATAACTGGCCTATCAGCAGACTTCTGCCAGACAATACGGCACCAGGGATTGTTTAGGTTTTCGCTCATAAAAGTCAGTCATTTGTAGGTTACAGGTTAGTGACCTGCCGCGACACAGATAACTCAATGTCCAGCTTCCTTGCTCTGGCAAAGCTACCGACCCTCCGACAAGGCTGACGGTCGGAGGGTCTGCGGAGCAAGAGAACAATTTTGCAGATGAACACTTTCATGCACCCTGTAACCTGAGAACATGATAAAATGTCCATTTTAGTAACCGTTGTCTCTGAAAAGGGTTAATTAAAAAGTAATATTCATACTTGAAGTCGGCAAAATTTTCTCTTGACGCTTACGAGATTCCCTCAAGCATTTCAAAACGATTCATTGAACAGCTGCAATTGCGGTACTGTGAAATGGCAACATTTCTGCTCACGGTTTATCAAAGCGACGGCAGTTACTGTCACATTTGTGTGCACTTGCCGTATTATTCACGAGCGACCACCAGCTTGTGTTCGTATCGCTGAGACTTCAGACTTGCAGCTTTCGCCTCAAAACTTTGCAAGGGGAGGGCTCCTATTGTGCGTGTAAATGTGCGCGCGTGTGTGTGTGTGTGAGAAACACGGAGTTGGCGGCGTGTGCTGGCAGCTCGGCATACTGGGACAGCTGAGCTGTGGAAAGGCAGCGGCAGTGAGAAACATCTGGGCTGTGACAGAGCAGGATGACCTGCTGTTAGAAACACGCGCTGGCCTGCAAACACGTTTTTTTTTTCTTTTTACTCTTTTGAAAAGTGCAGCATCAGGACCGACTCAGGAACATCCTTCATCCTTCAATTGATGGCAACTGTCAATATTCTTCCTCTGTAGGCCCGTTGCAGATGTTTCATTCCCTGCCTGTGAAGATTCTTTCTGTAAATTCATGTCCATAAATAAGCTTCTTTTTTTTTTTTTCATAAGGCTCTATTAAAAGCCAAAATCAAACTTGAAACCCTAACCATGTTTGAAACAACCCAAACGCCGTCCAGACAGACAGCTCCTGTCTTGAAACCCTAACTTTAGCTAAAAACCTTACTTTTAAAGTTTAGTTTAGAACCTTAATCCTATCTTGAACGCAAACCGATGACTTGTAACCCTAGATTGAAATCCTAACTATGGATTGGAAGCATAAACCTGAATCCTATCTGGAATTCCTAGCCCAGTCTTGAAACCCCAATTTGAACCCTAATCCTAACTTGAAACTGTAAACATAGCCAAAAACCGTATTTGAAAATGCTGATTGGTGCTTGAAGCCCTAACCCAGGCTTGAAAACCCAGTTCACTCTCATTTGAAACTCTAATCCTGGTTTGAAACCCTAACACTGGCTGGAAACCTCACTTTAGAACTCTAGTTTAAAACCCTAATCCCGTTTTGAAATCCTACTTTGAAACCCAAACCCTGTCTTGAAGCGCTAGTTCGACACCCTAATCTTGTCTTCAAATACTAATTTGAAACCCTAACCCTGACTTGAATCTGTAATTTGAAACCCTAATTCTGTTTTAAGACCCTAACCCTACCTATTCACCTTACGTGTTTGGTCTCAGCATCCGACACCCACGCCGAGTGGCACGAGGGGCTCACCCGAGGGTTGATAAAACCGTGACTGGGACAAAATGAGGCGGCGAGCTCGCATCATGCCACAGCCCACACGCTTTGGGATGCTCGCGTCCCACACGCAGCTGTCAATCATCCTGAGTGATTGGCGCACTTCATGTGACAACCTGTCCGACACGGCAGGAAAAACGTGACGGGGAAAACACGACAGTGACGACAACGTCTGGCTTTCCCACAATAAGGACTGCCAGAAAAGACGACAACAAGCAGTGATCTTTTCAAATCAATGACGTGACATTTACTGCTGGACTGCCAGCGATCAATAAAATCTCAATGCACTGGAAAGAAGTGAAGAGTGTTTGAGTTCGGATCTGGTTGATCAAGCCGGACTTTGATGGTTTGTGTTTTTAATAATACGCCGCTAGCAGTCATACGGTGGTCCAACTTGAAGTTTGATGCATTTAAACTGTGACTTTTCAACATTTTTTTTTGTTGTTTTGTCGGGTTGAAGTCAGACATTGAAATCCTAATTTGAAACCCTCCCTCAGACATGAAACCCGAATTTGAAATCCAAACCCCTGTTTGAATGACTAAAACCTGCCTTAATTTGAAAAGCCGAACCCCGGCCCGAAGCACCGCAAGCTCCGTCCGCACCTGGTCCTCCTGCCTGGGACGAACGGAGGCTGCTCTGGGCTGTTGTTGGCTTTAAATCTGACGTGACTTTGGCTCCTTGCGGAGACTTTAAATCACGTTGACTTCGTGGCTTGACAGCAGCGAAATAAAATTCAAATCTGAGGCATTGACCCAAGCTTGATATCAGCTCTTCAGCCCGCTCATATCCAATCTTCAAGCCAATCTTTTGAGTCAAAATAAGTAACCCAACTAGGGCTACAATTAGTGATTATTTTATCATTCAATTAATCTGTTGATCGGTTGGTTGATGAATCGATGAATCAGATATTTTAAAAACTTAAAAAAAAATTTTAAATAAATAAAAACGTCTTCCACCCCAAGATTAAAAAACGGGGCATTATTTCAAACAGACAGAAAATGCAGAAAATGAGTAAGCATAAAATGAATCACAAATCAGTGAATTGTTTGGTTTGTAACATGCCAGAAAATGGGCAAAAAAGGTGATCGTTTTTCAAAGACAAAGCAGATGTTTGCAAATATTTTGTTTTGATTCAACACAAAGATAATCAGTCCGCTTTCGTGAACGACAACAGCAATCGGTGAATACTTACTGTGTTGAGAAGCTGAAATTCGGAGGATTTGGACGATTTAACAAAGTATCTAGACGATTAAACCATTATTAAAAATCATGATCAATTAATTTGATGATCAATTAGTTGTTAATTAATTGACTAATGGGCCCGCGAGTGGGTTGAAAAAAAAAAAAAACAACACCATCATTGAGTTCATCTGTCTGCCATTTTAAACGCTTACCTGAATACCTTGCCAGGAAATATCAAACGTGCAATGGACTAATAACCGAGCAGGCCTGCGTCATCCATATGTGTCGTTATGATTGGCAACTGGGATATTACATCTACTCCCTTGCTGACGTGCATCGGACAAAGAAAAAAAAAAACAGCTTTTAAAACCTCAACTTGGAGTTCACTGGAGCGTTTGCCGCCAAAGTGCAACGTCAGGCAAGGCTTATAAATCCTCATCTGTTAGTCCGCTTGCTGGACTTCGATCGTGTTTTTAATTTTTTTTTTACCCCGCAAAATTCCCTTTTAGGTTAATTTCTAATCTATCATACTATCAGGAGGCCGGCCGGGGCGGCTCTCCCTCGCCTGGGGAGACGAAGGATGGGGGCGTCTCGGCAGTGACAGCGTTCAATAAAAAAGCCAGATTAAACCATTTATCTTGCTGTAATATTCTATCATGAATATCAAACACGGTAATGAGGGAGTGGGGGTGGGAGGTAGGGGTGGG
>CAAKHF010018061.1:0-18534 GCA_901007745.1 Hippocampus kuda | reverse complement strand
ACGGAAGCCACAAAGGGTGCACATGTGCACACAAAAGGAAGATTAGTCGTTGAATGTCGAGTATTTGAATAGTGTTTTGTGTAAACTGATTCATGCGTGATCGGCCAAGTGTGTGTGTGTGTGTGTGTGTGTGTGTGTGTGTGTGTGTGTGTCTACGCATTTTCTGTCGATTTATGATGGGGATGATTTCTGAGGATCTGGCTTCCAAGCGCGAGTCATCTTCTTGTTAAAGCTCACATGTGTTCCCTCCTCTTAGGTTCAAAAAAAAAAAAAAGCTCCTCACCTGAGAAATATGCAAAGCGTCCTGGCACTTTCCCACATTTTGCAAACATGAATTTTAAATGCACGCCACATAGACGAGGTTTGACGCAGGCATGGTTGCCAGAACAAATGCAGATGCATTACTCTGCGATAAAATACAGTTTGCACACGACACTACTTTCTTTTTTGTACAGTCAGTTCATGGAAAACTAAGTTGTCCTTGATGTTTACAAAAGCAGGTTCAGACTGTTGAATCTGTCCTTGGTGTTCATGTGAAGTTTCTGTTTGGTTCACTGAAAGACTCCAGAATGATTTGAATGTTCAGGCTCTAATTTGGATTTGACTTTTTCCAATTGGCGTATGTTCATTTCTTTGAAGACCGTTTTTCGTTCACCGGGTTGATCACAAAATTGACTCCGATGTTTTTTTACTCCATGTACGTTATAGGTTTATTCAAATCGTCTCCATTGTTTACAATTCCAATAATGTGGAAGGTCAATTTGCGATGAGTTCAAAAATCCAGAAGTCAAACATATGTCGGGATATATATTTACTATTGTGCATTCGAGCTTGTGCACCGCTTCACATCCAAACTCTTACAGATCTATTGATTTTCCCTTTAAAAGTCATCAAAGCGGAAATACGAGCAAAATCAAAACGTCGCAATTATTGCAGCGAAACGAGAAAAGCGGAAAGGGATAAAAGCCGCATCAAAATCCGGCAGTCCGTTTCTTTCGAATTAGGACAGAGGGGTTTGATGGTTGGAGTGCAGCCGGCAAAAAGAGGACGCGGTGGAAGGAAATGGCAATAAGCCCACAGGGGGAAGGCGGATGAGAGCTTCACGACGAGGTTGAAGAGTTCCACATTGTCTCTCTGATCATTTGTGTGCGAGCCCACATCAAGGATGTGAACACCAAAAATCACTTTCCCATAAGAGACAAAGAAAATAGCAACAATGTGTGCCTGGAAATGGACAGGCGATTTTTTTTTTCATGCAGCGGTGAGCACTGACCTACATATACAACTTAAATTCAAATATTTTGCACCATGAAAGCATTCCGCTTGACTGCAGTGCTTCTATGCGTGGATGCCAATGTTAGATTTTCTAGTCCAATCAAATTTCAGCTTTTATAGGTTGCCATGTCAATCTAATTGGCCCACGACTGATGTAACTTGAACTAAATAGGCAATGGGACTGTTTCCATAACCAATCAGATTAATTTTTTTTTTTTTTCTCAGAGGCCTCTGATGATTTCGGAATGAATGGATGGCTAAGTAAGTTACATTTTGAAGTCTTCAAACAACTTTACGTTTGCATTTTCAAAGTATCAAAGGCAATTTAGTCATCAAGGAGCCCAGTGTACATGATCACAAAAAAATCAGGTGAGATTATTCAACACACCTAACGTCGCAGCGATACGTTCATTAGGTGTTCCTAAATTTTTGTCAAATGGAACCTCAATTCAACCCAACTCAACTGTATTTATACAGCACTTTAAAATAACCGCCGCTCGATACAAACGTGCTGTGCAAGGAGCAAAAATAAGTCATACAACACCAAACGATAAAACAATAACAAAGGCCCAAGAAAGCACAAAAACAGTCAAACTAAAAATCATGTCACCTGATGAGTCAAAAGCCAAAGAATAAAAGAGAGGGAAGGTAGGGTCTGGACGTGGAAAGATTTGAAAACAAAAAGGAAAAAAATTAAAAAGAACTCGAAAATGCAAAAGGAGTCAGTGAAGGGATGCCAAAGTAGGAGTGATGTGCTCCCTCTTACGAGCACCAGTTCAGACAATTGAAATTCTTCAATAAAACCTTTTTTGTGTGTGTGTGTGTGTGTGTGTGTGTGTGTGTGTGTGTGTGTGTGTGTGTGTGTGTGTGTGTGTGTGTGTGTGTGTGTGTGAATGCAACAATTGAGAAAAAAAACTCCCAAAACATGACACGCTCACCAACTACAAAATAGTCAACGGCAACAGACACTTTTTTTTTTCACTGACGTCCCAGAACAAGCCGCTTTGCTTTTGGTATGACGTTCAACCACAGACAACAGCAAGAAACAAACAAAAGAAAACATAACACGAAAATATAGCAAGGTTGATACTCACAGTATTGAATCCCGGGAAGATATTCACGGCGGGCGAGACGTTGTTGTCCAATGGGAAGGGAAGAAAGTGCTTGACGCCCAGAGCACTGTGAACAGACGGCAAGGCGGACCGGGTCACGGGGTGCACCAGGCCGTTGTGACATGTGTTACCTGCGGGGGGGCGACACAAAGCGAACGCTCAAAGCCATTTTTCCTGTCCACTTATAGAAACACAAATGATACTGACAATGTGACTCTTGTTGAATTGTGATTGATTGAAGTATCAATGCCAACCATTAAAAAAATGATTATGTAAACACAGAAGAAAAATGAACAAATGAAAGATTCGATTCTTCTTTCGTCACAAGTGTTTTTCTTTCGTGATGCCTCATCTGAACAGTTCTTTTCTTCGATCAAATACCAACTGCAACGATGAAATTGTGCTTCCGATGGCAAGGTGATGCATTTTCAACTATCACCACAGTAACAATTTTAAATTTGAGAAACGTAAACTATTGGCACGTGATTTAGTAGTAGTAGTATTTAGCAGTGTGTGTGCGTGCATGTGCGTGCATTTTGCCATACATGCGTGTTTCAGTCACCACTTACGTTTCTAAATTTAAATAATCTGTCATGCTTTCTCTCTTTTGCAACACTCTTTGCAGTAGATTTAAGGTAACAAACATTTTGATCAATCGCAAGCCGCTTGTAACGGTCAAATTTCCAGAGATCAGCCATGTTCACAAGCGTCCACATCGTTTTGATACTCAGTGATCTCATTCAAAAAGGACACAATGATGCCACCTGCTGGCCACTGTTTTTTGTTGTTGTATTTCCCCAGTTTTATGAGCAAAATAGAGTTGACGAAGACTTTTCTCCACCCATTCCCATCAAAAAACTTAGTTAATGGCAATTGACATCGATGTCGCTCCTCGTTAGGGTTAACGAGCCCAGAGACGATTGTGTTCTGTGGCCGAACTTCACAAAAACAAGTGTAGACTTTCTTCTTTCAGAGATAAAGTTCATTTTCATGTTTTTTTTTTGGGGCTTTTTGTGAAAAGAAACAAAGGCAGTATTGAGAAAGGGATTTGGATGGCAAAATAACGATTTACGGACGTACAACTAAGAATTATGACATTAGCAACACTGACTCAGCAAACGGCTGTCAGTTGAACTTCAATGGCTTTTTTTTTTTTTTTTTTTGGCGTTCCTTATTCCCTTCATGAACTGTGTCATCCTTTCTCACATATGCGACACACACTTTGTACGAACTCCAGCGCGCCTGTTTTCTGGCTTTGGTCACGTGTTTGCAATAGAGGGCTCTTTGACATCAGTTTCTGTTGACAGCACATGGTAGCAGAATTGTCAACATTTCGGCACCCTTCGGTGGATGAAATCGGATGGATTAATCTGGTTAATTCTCATTCCGCCAACACGACATTAACAGTGTTTAGACTTTGCCTTTATTTTTGGTCATTTTATCAGGCAGCTCTAACATGAGAGGAAATAAAAAAAATCTTCCATGGTTTCATTCCAACATGTCCATTAGTTGTATGGCTTTATTAACACTCTCGAATCTTTGGACGGCTGTCACGCTGCTGACCCGCATGAATGGTGAATGCTTTTTTTTTTTAAACATTTTTTTGTTTAAGCATTTTAGTCACCTCTAAGTGATAGACAAAAAAAAATATCTTGCCATATTGACTAAATTGTCTCCAATCGAATACAACAAAGCTGCACACATGAAACATGTTTTGGATGACGTGCGCATGTTTTGTTTATTCCCTATTTTTGCAATGTTACGAGCCAAACATCTGCTTTGAATGAAAAGTTGGCAACGGGCGAAGGCTCAACATCCAAACTCAGACACGGTTTCCACCCTAGGGATGGATCTCACTCAAATGGTCTTACAAACACAAAATAGTTCGCACGTAATTAACGATTAACTACTTTCCGGGCCAGTTTTAATCACAAAGGCAGCAGCTCGTTTTTTTAAACATTAAAATAGAAACAAACGTGATGAGGTGGGAAGGAGATTCGTGTTCAATGCCCTTGAGGAGGCCATTCCCACTCAGGAATGTTGCTTGTTGTGTTTTTTTTTCAATTTTTTTTTTCAGTGCTTTAGTTTTCAAAAATGTTTTAAAAGAAAGCGAATGACAATTTTTCAATTTGATTTCATCATCACGTCACGAGTAAAAACTTCAAACAGAGACAGATGTCTGCTTTATGTTGGTTCTTGTCTTGATTGTTTATTGATTTATTTATTTGAACAGCGATGCACCTCAAGTCGTACGGACTCTCTCTAATTTCAGTTTCTGAATCCCGTGGCAATGATGACAATACTCACAGGCAAATAATCTCTCTGCACGGTGAGAACGATGATAACTGGAGCCTAGTTTGGGACCTTCTCTGCTCCTTCTTCTTTTTCTTCTTCTTGTAAATTAACCATCAGTGTTATGGTGCAATTTTGTACGAGACTGCATGCAAATTGTAAATTTACACTACCCAGTAGGCTGTAATAACCCAGACAAAATGATCATTTAACATTTATGTTCACGTTTTCTCTCAGAGGTAGTTTTTGTCTGGCGATTTGGAAAGAACCGATCCAAGGACGTTTGCTTTTGTCGGGTTTGAACAATCCTTCGATAATGTCCAAGGCAAACATCAACATATAGTGAGCAATCGCCCGAGTGGTGAACACTTTTTTCTGGGTGATTCACATTTACGTAAAACTATCGGAACACCTCATGGCCCGAGGGGCGAATGACGAGGACGCCGCATAGACACACATCTATCTATCGACACACATAGACACATCCGGTAGAGGTCCCTCTTAGCCAATGGGATGCCAGGAAGATGTTAGCCAATAGCCAATGGCAGAGCAGCAACAAGTATGTTGCATTCAGGAAACTTGGAGCTGTGAGTAGCAGCCCATACTGTATTTTTAACTTCCGTTTCTTGAAATTTATTTCGTAACGAGAGGCAATATTTTCCTGTTGAGGCATTTTGAACATTTCGTGTGAAGAGACGTTCGTAAGTAGGTACCACTATACATTCTTCAACAGGAGAACACACTCATTCACCTGAAAAGACAAAATGATGAGTGCTGCTGTTTTGGTTAGCCACAGAGTCTCTAAATTGAGGTAAGTACAATTACTCGTCTTATTTATTTTCACTTAGCAGTCGTGACATCATGCAAAAGGAGGAAAGCCAACGTCCAAAATCACATTTTCCTGTCAACAGAGTCAGTTTCGTCTTGATCCCAGCCGCAGTTTTCCATAAATTTCGCTCGGGGCGACTCCAAAACCAAATCTTTGCGTGTGGACCAAAAGGCCAAAAAGGATAGTAAAAATATACAATTGTGAGTCGACGGCCTCGGATGACCACCTGTGTCCTATCCGATGATCCAAATGTCACGAGCGAGCACATTTGTGCCGCATCGGTCATGCCAGCTGAAGTTTTCATAAACGGCTAATTGGAAACAGCACGAGATTTGCTATGACGTGCCAGGATCAGAGAAGAGCAGGCCGATAAAATCGTGGAGGCCTTCCAGAACTTGAAGGAATTAAAGTAGCCCGTTGGGGCCCTAATGAAAAGCAGAGAGGCAGAGTGGCTTTGACGACGGCCAGCATGTCGCATCAATTACAGCCCAAGGAAAGCCACGGTGGCGGCGTTTCAGTCGAGAGTAAATAAAAGCAAAAGTCGTAAAAAGAGAAAAAAAAGCTGTGAGAATGAGGGGGAGGAGAAAGAGGAGGAGGAGGCCAGAAAGTGACAACAGCCGCCATCAGTACGCAACTGCAGATGAGCCAGAGAGGTTACTATGGGGTTAGTCTATGATGCTTTTTTTAAGAAACATCAATAACAATTTCATCTTCAACTAAAAAAATGCATATTCATAAACTACATCGACAATTTTGTCTTGAACAAATACGTGCATGCATATGTACCACGTATCTTTAGTACCTTTTAACAGTAGTTGTGTTACTACTTGATTGACAGTTCAACGGCTGTGAACAAGTCTATTCTCCTCACTTGATAGGCCACCTACTCCCCATTATCCAAGCCTGCTCCTTCTTTTTTGCTCGGTCCCAGCAGCTATTAGAAGCTAGCTGTGTCATTTACTTCTCAGTCCCACCGACCGCAATGATATTGTCCCGCATCGCATCATGGGAAACACGCCGCCAGAAGCGCTCAGCTCGCATTCGATCTGACCGCAGCATTACTCTAAAAGGACTACATTCATCATGATCCTGAGACACGGATGCAGGAAGCAGTCCGAGTTCTGCTGTGACGAAAACATGGACGCGTGCTCGCATTTAGATGTCGGTCAGAATGAGAGCAAGAATGTGACTGGAAAATAGGAAGGAATTTCAATTAAAGACGACAAACAGAAAAGCTGGCATCCGTACATAAGGCACATCAGATTCTAAACTGTATTGTCAATTTTTGAGAACATTTTAACTGCAGCTTGTAGTCTGGAAAATATGTGGTACTGTACAGTACTTCTGTTATTTTAATATCCTCCATTGCGTTGCCAAGTTCCATGTTTTGCCATTCATGATTCCGCTGCATTTAATTATGTTCGACTTTTTTTCAGCCATGGCACCATTTAAGTTCCAGTACCGGGATACTTTATATACATCCAGTATCAAAGTCAGAATTTTGGTCTTGTGACTACACGAGTCCCCATCGAAAAACACCAAAGCCATTTGAGTCCAAAAGAAACTTTTAGATAGACATCATTGAAACTCAAAAAATGACAATCCTAAATCTTTATGTCATAAATAACCCGTCCATCTATCCATCCATTTTTCCATCCACTTTCTCCTCACGAGGGTTGCAGGGCGTGCTGGAGCCTATCTCAGCTGTCTTCGAGCAGTAGGCGGGGGACACCCTGAACCGGTTGCCAGCCAGTTGCGGGGCACACAGAGACGAACAACAATCCGTGCTCACACTCACACTTAGGGACAATTTGGAGTGTTCAATCAGCCGCCATGCATGTTTTTAGGATGTGGGAGGAAACCGGAGTACCCGGAGAAAAGCCACGCAGGCACGGCGAGAACATGCAAACTCCACACAGGAAGGCCGCAGCCGAGCTCGAACCCACAACCTCTGCACTGTGAGTTTGACACCCTAACCAGTGCTCCACCGGGCCACCTGTCATGAATAACCAAGAATATTAAATGATTAAACCAACCTAATGTACATGTCGCTCATAAGCATTGAAGAACATTGAGAATCCAATTAACTCAACGCACATGATTTCCAATTATCTCAATGATAATTTCCTCAAAAATTAACTAGTTTCGTGAGTTTTAATTAATTTTGGTTCATTAGTTAACTAATGAACCAAAATTAATTCGTTTTTTTTTATACTTCTGAAAAACGACTTCATTTTCAAGTAAATTAACCGGTCAATATTTGTAACAAAGACAATGGTCTAAATCAAACCTAGCAAATGTGTTTTTTCAAAAACAACCACGGCAATAACCTAAGGAGTTACATCTAAACGTGTAGTCGCAAACAGCAAAGTTAATCGAGTCCTCGGCAAACTTGATGTACATGTTTTTTTCAAAATCCAAATACAATTTCGAGTCTCCAGTGAAATGAAAGCACTCGACCGCAAAAGAGAGGAGCAATAACAACCATATAAAAATAAATCATGTGGTTTAGAAAGAAAAAATATATATTGAAACGATGGAAGCAGGAAGAGAAGATGCCAGAGTGACAGCGTCGCCATCTGCTGCCAGGAGGCCACATGTGGTGACTCATGAGGAGGCTCGTCTCTGCGTGCCGTGCTTCCAATAAACAATAAAAGCCCATGTTTGGTGCCATGTTGCACGTCAGCATTCAAGCACGTGGCACGCCCGTGTGAGGATTCCGTTTGGTTCGTCTGCGGCCGGACGGCATGAGAAGAGTTGAAAGTAGATGTGTGATACGTGTTTATGAAATGTGGTAGGCAGCCATGTGACTTTCCAAAAAAAAAAAAAAAAAACTGAAAATTTGTGCTATTGCGGTGTTCTTTTGCTTCATTGCTTTTGACAGCACAGGGTGAGAGTTTTGTTGCACCGCAAAATGCCAGGCAGCACTGAGGCAGATTATTTCCTTAAATAGGAATCATTATAATAATTGTTGAGAATTGAGAGTGTTGGATTTGTACATTTATATGTGTTGCTGCACATTGCTGTGTTACAAGACAATAAAATTCATTCCAATTAATATGTGATACAATGTGATTGGCTCGCATTCCGATTTAATACACTATGATTATGATGGGACAAAAGGCAATTACGGTAAAATACGCTACAATAGAATTGACTTCAATTAAGATGCAATACACTTCACACTAACACAACGCAGTAAATCACAAACATATTTCTTTGCTCCAATTTTCGCGCAATGAGAAACAATAATGACAACGTGATTGGGTTCGGTCTAATTACAATGCAAAATAATACAACTCACTTGAATGGAAAAATAAAATAACGATTGTATTGCGGTTCGTCATATTTATGTTATGAAATCTAATTCAATCCAATCCAACTTCAAATGGGATAAACTCTGCTTTCTGAATGCGTATGAGAAAAAAAAGACTGTTTAAGTTTTGTTTTGGTTTTTTTTTGCTGCAGCTGTAAGGAGATAACATGGCAGGAGAGACCTGAGCCAACATGTCCAGACACAAAATGGTACATTCCAGCTATCATGACTCTCAGCCATGTTTAATGGAACTCTTAAATCTCATCAACGGTCACCACTGGCAACATGTCAAAGCACGAAGCCAGTCAGCTATAATCAGTTTAATGTGCAACAACTACACTGTGCACCGGATCCAAATGGACAATAGCGTGTAGCTCTCGAGAACTGTAAAACTAAAAGCACTTGAAAAGGAACATCAAAGACATACGTCAATTTTATCACCGTGGCTCCAAGTTAAAACGCAAAAAAAATTCAAATCAGATAAATTCCTAGAACAGAGCCTTAACCCTTTCAGGGACAGCGGTTCAGTGTACAGCTTATCATGTTATCAGGTTATAGGGTGCATGAAAAGGGTTAAATGACTCATATAAAACGAATTCCCGTCAATTGAAGATTCTCCAACCTATGTGAAGTATCTTTCAAATTCCCCCCAAAATATATATCTATAAAAACGTAATTCATCTGAGGTGAGGAGGGGAAAAAATCACGTGGATGTCGTAAAAACTACTTGTACAGAGAAGATGACAAGGCTGCCTGCCACTTCCAAGACTGGAAACCAAACCTCTATCATCTGGTTTGTAGAAGATGTTTTTGCACAGGCTTAAAAGGTTTGGTTGGATTGTCTTTGAAGAATTTAACAGCTCGTTAATGTCATCTCGCGTTTAAAGAGCGCAAATGCATTCAGTCCGTTTCAGTGTCAAAAGAGCACTTCTCCGCCATCAGTCTGTGCAACAGAAAAGTCAGACTCAAGCGATTAAAGCTTTCTTAGTTCGATTTTGGGGAAGTCCATCATCAACCCTCGCCCAACAGATTGTAAATCAAACAGCAACAACCTCCAAAAGAACCACTCAATCTTAGGTTAGACTCATTTACACGTTATGCTAGTTAGCTTGCCTTTAGGCTACGTCTACCAGGAGCAAGCTAATGGCGTTTCTTTTTTCTATCTCCTGAATTAATTAGCCAGTCCCTCAATGGTCATGTTAATTATCAGAATTTTATGGCCGGATGCCGTTGGCTCCCCGTTCTATGGACCTTTTTTTTGATTGACACATCACACCATCAAAGTCATTCGTCATTCGTGCCATTTAGCATGTTTTCTTAATGGCACTGCCTCGATTGAAGAACATGAAGGGTTTGTTTCAGAGTGGTGCCACCCGAAAGGACTGCGGGAGGCCATGGTGAAATGGAGTCCTGTATTTTTTGTTTGTTTGGCTTTCTGTGTGTGTGTGTGTGTGGGGGGGGGGGTCCTGCCACCACCACTATTTATTGATTTATTTATTTTCTATTCCATAAATTAGCCATGTCTAAATGAGTTAAATTTCACTTTTTTTTCCACAAACTGTTCTCTTGGTCTGTCCAGATGTGACCTAATATTTTGTACGCGTTCTTCGCCAGCTTATAGTGTCAGTTATAGCGCTCAACTGTCTGACAAGTGTTGTAAAGTCAGTCTGCGGGAGCATTTTGTCACCTCAAGATTGGAAGTGTAAATTCGGTGCTAAACATCTGAGGAAGGTTGTTTTGCTTGGATCGCTGTTATGCTTCGGTGCACAGGTCAACCATGAACGTAAATGCGAGCAGATTTATCTTTTGCCTACTAAGCTGCTTAGGCAGCGAGCTCATCATTGATAGCTATTGCATCACTCGTGGCTCTAAAGCACGGGGAAAAAGTTTGGGAACATGATGTAAATGCAGTGGTTTGCTTTTGTGAATTATTCAAGTCTTTTTGTCTGGTGTGGGACCAGATAAGCCCAGAGCACAGAGTTCGATGTGGACGTGCTGGCAATGCATGATACCATTTTAATCACTGACAGGCAGCATTATTAGTGAGTATATTTTAGCCTATGAAATTGGCGATTGAACACGATATTATGGCGGCGCTGTCTTGATGTTGTGCGCAATAAGATTTGAACGATGCAGTGTTTGAGAACTTTTCATTTCTTGAAAGGTATTGATTTTGCCAATGTGAGGATTCTGCCCGACGACGACGGCGCACAAATGATGGACATGGTGTCCTCCGTGGAGGCTGAAGAGGACGCGTCCTATTTGTCAGCGGGTCAATGCCAAAGAGCATCTGTGGCTAGAGCAGGAGGGGAAACGCGGGGGATGGTTAGTGCTTTTAGTGGCCCGGTGCATCATGGGTAATCTGCACATCTGTGAAGTCTCCACTCAACGCTAGAAGGTCCAAAGTGATTTGGGCGCAACGTATGCTTCCATGCATGGCTGCTGCTGCTCCACAAGCCAGCCGGGCCTGCCAGCCACATAGCCGCTATACTTGTTTATCTAGCACAGATGGTAAATTAGTTCTTTCTTTTTTTTTATTCGGCCTTTGCCGTGGTGATGCAACACATTGGTAATGCCACAGACCCCAAAGAATGTGTATGTGTGTGTGTGTGTGTGGGGGGGGGGGGGAAGCCCACCCAGCAATTTTACGCCCAACAGAGCCAAAAACTGAGGCGGGATGCCTTCAGCGCGGAAGTAGATTCCACAACACCGGTCACACCACATCCAAGTCAAATCTGCAAAAAGTTGTTTGAGGTACCACAACTATAGCGGAGGGAAGGAAAAGGGTCAACCGCGAGTCAAGTGGAATTCTTTGACGTGTTGGGCCCGATTTCCGCGCCCAGTGCAAATCAAGCGCAGCCGAACTGTACGCATGGGTGGAGTTTTCTTTGTTTTGGCATTTTCGTAGCCCGTGGTGAGAATGACCACAACAGACTTACTTCTTAGCCAATGAAAGCGGCTCCGTTCATTCCCTTTAAATTCAGCGCAGGAGAGGCGTGCAGAAAGTCTTTGAGTATCCAGAAGCAGGAATAGACTCGGTGTGGTCTACGCAAACTACGATGACTAAGAAAGTGACGGCAAACTTCCAATTTCGGATGATGTCGAGTTGACCAGAGCGGTCACAGATCACCGCTGTGAAGGGAGGGTAATTGAAGACCGCTTTCCACCTCAATCATTCGTGTGTAGGGGTGTGAATGAAACACGATGACAGAAACCACGTGAATCAGCAGAGCGGAGAATTTATCAGCCTGGGCCTCGGTGAAATTCACCAAAATCACGTGACACCACCTGCGCCAAACCTGGTATAAAGTTTAGTCGACTTTCTGTCAGCAAATTGTCAGATGCGCCAGGGGCGTGTCAAAGAAAATGCCGTCTGTCCGCCAGAATGCCCAGCATGGCACAGCGCATGCTGCCAAATTCCCAAACGAGACTTGGCCACACACGGAAATCAAGATCCGCCAGGTTTGACGCCGAGCACACCTGTCTATGAAAATAGAGCCCAAAAAAATCACTGTACATCTGATGATTGCTTTGAATTGTTTTTCACTTCTGACCTTTCAATAACACTTTTTTTTTTAAATTTCCACAAAGATCAATTTCAATCGAATTTTTCCCCCTTTACACCCCCCTCACCGCTAAAAGAACCCCAAATAATGACAAATAAGCAAAAATAAGTACTTCCTTTGCTTTTGTCAAATCATGTACAGTGACAAGCTGATTAATTATTCAATCAACATTTTAAAAGGTTTTAAAAAAAGTTGTAGGGATCATAATAAAAATAAATTTAAATCGGTTCCCCTACGTGTCTGTTTCTAAAAAGGAATCAACGTTGTGCGTCGCTAATCTGGCAACACTGACTCCTTTTGTAAATGAACTCCAGTCTATTCGCGGCCATGTTGTTAGTGGGAGGAGTGCACATAATCACTCCAAAAAAAAAGAATACAATCCCCCTGATAAATAAAATCCTAACAAAATTGATTCATTGCCTGGCCACGCTTATGTCTATTCATAACACTCCAAGACAAGTTAAAGTCCTGAACAAATTTACGTTAATTATCAAAAATAGATAAATAAAAATAAAAATTACAACTGCAAATTGGGAGGCTTTTATAAAGGAATGAGGTATTTACTGTCTTAAGAGCAAAATCGTACCCACGGTCAAAACTGTGAAAGCGCCCAGATTCTCACCAACTATGATGGCTATCGTGTTTTTGTGCTTTGAGGAGATAATCAAGTTCAGCTTGAGCTAACATTGAGTGCATCGGTATTGCATTCACAGACTGGCCTCTAGTGCTCTGCCTTTATTTACATCACAAGGGATCAGGCTTGATAAATATCTGCTGTGTACTCACACACCATGCAGACACTCAAGACAAACAACTATTGCCTCTCTCACACTCTGCTCTTATTTTGCTGGAGGTGTAAATATTTGAGTTCTACTTTTGGACTCAGGTGGGATAGGACAGATGTATTTGCACGAAGCCCCGGAGGTCCAGGTGGCCCAAAACAGCCACTTTCCCCTCAAGGGTCTAATAATTAAAATGTTGGAGTGGAACGGTGTGGAATATGTGAGAAAGGAAAGAATTGGAGGCTTTACCCAAAAGAAAAATAAAAAATAAAAAAATGGACGGTGCCTTGAGATGCGAGTTGCCTGACTTATGAAGTTTTCCAAGATACAAGCAGCAGTTTGGCAGGGGGTGAACGATTCTTCAAAAATGAGGTTTCAAGATGTGTATTGCCGCTCCCAGTGTACGGTCAAACTAAACATCAATCAAAGAGAATTACATGGTATACAGTATATTTAAAACAACCACACAACTTTCACTCGCTGAATGCGAAGACACAATTCGAAATGCCATAGACGGGCTAATGTATAGCATCGATCGTCGCAGTGCTATCACCCACTCTTCAGTGAACACAAATGATACATCAAAACATGTAGACAGACAATATCACTGTCACGTTGTAAGGTGGTGGTTGACCCCAAAAAGCAGGCAGGAGGGAGGAGCAGGGTGTATTTGACGAGTTGTATTTAAAACAAAGAAAACTAAATCCAATACAAAGTCCAAAGTAACAAACAAAAACCATGACTTAAGATAAAACGTAACAGCAACCAAAACATGACTAAAACAAACCTGAGTGCAGCAAACAAACCTGACAGTAGCCAAGAGCAAACAATGACCCGACAGTGAGTGGTCGGGCTGGGAGTCCTTTTATAGCCCTAATTACCTAATGACCAACAGGTGTGCAGCTGCAGGGGGAGCCCTACAGTGCCACCTGTTGGTCCCAAACCAAATCATGACAATCACAATACTCACAGCATATAGTAATATAGGTGACTGTAGTTGATTAGGTCGCTTACAGTAGTCGTAAAAGTCTTGTTTGTTTCCTTCTCAAAGACTGGATTAAACTGTCCTCAGTCACACACACCAAATGCAACAAATGAATCACGTCGCACAAACTGTTTCATTCTTTCCATCCTACTTGTGTTTTAAGTTAATATTATAGTACACACATTACAAACACTTTTGCTATTTTTAGGGGGAGGCAGGACAGGATTTAATGCATTTATTTCAATGGGGAAGGATGATTTGATATCTGACACTTTGGAGTTACGAGGTGTGGTGAATCAAATTGAAGTTAGCACCGTATTGACGAGTGGTCCTAAAAGCAGAATGTGAATGGACTAAAAATCGGAGTGATCAATCATTGTACATCTTGCCCTGTACTATTTCTGGTAAGAATTGGTCAAATGCTAACATGCTAACAGTAGTTGCGCTAGCATGTGGTAAAAGAGTAGAAAATGGAAAGCAATTATTAAGATATTCTGAATGAGCTGAACATTTTGAAACGGGAATTGTTTGAGAAATGTAGAAGGATGAGGTTTAAAAATAATTAAATCAAATGTTTGAATAATATTTGAATTAGTGGAATAATTCAAATACAAACACATTTCATTGGGATTTTCTTTCCAATGGAAAACGTGGAGAAGTTGGGGATGTGAAAAATATCTCCCGGCTGTCAATAATGAGCTGAAGAATGTGCAAGTTTAAAACAAACGTCAGAATAATAATGTCAAATGAATATATTATTGCTTTTCAGCTCAGTCACAGTTGAAGAAAAACGAGGATGTGACAAACAAAGCATAGAGAGACGCTTGCGTGTGTGCTTTCTCCTGTTGACACTGCGATGACTGAATGTGACTGCAAATATTTGACCACATAAATTAAAATAACATCTTATTTTTACGCCGGGCCATGGTCCACATGGTAAATAGCCACACCGCTGCGGCGTGGATGTAGATGCCCGGGATGCGAAAATAACTCCGGCAAATACATAAACATGACTCGCTGACAACAAAGCCTGCGGCTAGTGTGGTTTGTTTGGTCACGTATGAGCGCTATCATTCGAACCCTTGTGCGCACTGGACAAGCGGACGGAGACCGGAGAACACTAGGGGTGCGACGGTACGCCAAAATTCACTGTTTGCTACAGACAAAGGTTTTACGGTTAGCATGAAAGTTTCGATGTTTGTATTTAACCCTTTGAGGGACGGCGGCGGTTACTACAGTGGACAACTTACCATGTTATCAAGTTACAGGGTGCATGAAAAGGGTTTAGTAAGCGCAAGATGAATATTTGTGTTCATGACTGAATAGCTTTCTTTTGAGGAAATAATGTCTGTCTAGCGTTGGATTGGTGCACACTTGGGCAAATGGTTCACCATTCGCGCTCACACTTACACCTAGGGACATTTTTTGAGTGGTAAATCAGCCTGCCATGCATATTTTTGGACTATGGGAGGAAACTTGAGTACCCAGGGAAAACCCACACAGGCTCGAGGAGAACATGCAAACTCCAGGCAGGAGCTGGGATCGAGTCCACGACCTCTGCACAGGAGGTCGACGCGCTAACCACTGCACCACCGGGCCGCCTATTTCATTTATTTGTTTGTTTATTCATTTGAACTTTCTAGTGGGGGAGATATCAGGAGTTGCGTTTTACAACCCTAATATGCATAAGTTTTCACCAAAATACAATAATCTACTTGCAATAACTGACGAGTTTTTGGGGTATGGCGGGGCATCTCAAAAGGCCGTTCATTTGTCGGAATCAGCTCACTTGCATTGGGAGCGTAATCATGTTGGAATAACTATCAAAATTGGATTCATCATAATTGGATTTCTCCTATTTGCCGAAGGGGGGGGGGGGGGGGGGAGGGGAATCAGCAGCACCCAGACCGCTGGACTCTCAGCCTCTCTCGTCCATCTCCAGTCCAGGACACAAAAAAAGAGAGCGAGAGAGCGCCGCGAGGTGATTCATTATTAATGGCAGTCGCCGTCCTCTAGACATTTTTTTTTTTTATTATTGGCTCTTGACACAGCTCTGAGCCCAGATAAGTGAATGTTGAAGGGTAAGGTAGAGGACGGCCAATGAACTACTCACTCCGTCTGGCCGTGTAACGCTGAAGGCGGCCTCGTCAAAATGCCCACTCGAAATAACAGATCCGCAGTGCTGTCACACGTATTTGTTACAGATTCAAAATATTGGGCTCATCATTTGCGCCCCCACTAGGCAATCGTATTTGATGTTTTTTTGGGAGGGTGGGGTGGGGTGGGGGGGATTTTATTGTGTGGTACCACATTGTGCCACAGCAAGAGTGGCAGCACTGAGGTCAACTGAAAGTGATGCGGCGTAATTAAAAGAGGCAGAGAAGGTCCTCAACTAATCTCCAGTCATAATAGCTGTTTCCAGTGCAGAGAGATTATATGCCTGGGAGGATTGTCATACACTCTGTTTGTATGTATTGCTCCTGCTGCAGGTGTGCTAAAGGAACATTCGTTCGAAGACTGAGAGCTACCCTCAAATCGATGCTAATTTCTGTTAATCCAGCAACGTACTTTTGCATTATTCGTTAGCATTAAGATAACAGATGTTCGTTTGAAAAAATGAGATAGATCGGTTGTACATTCTTTGCATGTACAATGTTTAATTGTCAATTGTTTTGTGGAAACCTCGTACAGCCCACTCCAAAGTATTGTTTTTGCTGTACACTGGAGACGTTTAGGTTTGAGATCAAATATGAATCAAAAAAATTTAAATTCCAGCTTTTAATGTAACTGTTAACCCCACGGAACATGTATGTTGCCTCCTAAAGATGAGACTGAAGGGGAAAAAACAAACAAACAAACAAACAAGAACTGAAAGGGGCTGCAGTAAAGGCCAGGAAAAGCATTTCAAATGAAGAACGCAACAGTCGGGTGAAGTCAATGCGATGCAGGCTTTATGCAGGTTTTGCTAGTAAGGGAGATGCCACCAGCACTCAACTGGTTAGCACGTCGGCCTCACAGTGCAGAGGTGCAGGATTCCATTCCGGCTCCGGCCTTCCTGTGTGGAGTTTGCATGTTCTCCTCGTGCTTGCGTGGGTTTTCTCCGGGTACTCCGGTTTCCTCCCACATTCCAAAAACATGCATGACAGGCTGATTGAACACACTAAATTGTCCCAAGGTGTGAGTGTGAGCGTGGATGGTTTTTAGTCTCTGTGTGCCCTGCGATTGGCTGGTTACCGGTCCAGGGTGTCCCCCGCCTACTGCCCAAAGACAACCGGGATAGGCTGCAGCACACCCCGCGACCCTTGTGAGGCTAAAGCGGATCCGAAAATGGATGGATGGATGGTTATGCCACCAAATATTAAGTTATTCACTTCCAGATGATTTCATAATGTCCGTTTGTGGATGGCTTTGATCAAAAAACTGCTCTGTCCTGGGTTGTTTAACACATTTAGATGAGAATACCATAAAAGAAAAGCTGGACTGACTACCTTGAATGAATTGGTCTTATTCCCACATTGCCTAATAACTGGTAAAAATAGTTTTGTAAGAAACATTTAAGTAAGCCTGTTTCGTTCGCAATGGATAGCGTCATTCTTTGTTGCAGAACGGTGCGGTCAGCCATGAAAGTAGATTTCAATTCACGCCTTAGTCAGCTCATCCTTTTGATTATTGCATCCCTCATGGCCCATTACTTGACAGCCAGAGGATGAGAACGAACGGGCACTATGGAATATTTTATTTCAAGTGTGGAAACGATAACGTGATTTAATTTTTTATTTTTACTTTTATTTTTTATACGGTTCCTACATTGCAAATGAGAAAAGGCAAGTGTGCCCAGGACGGGACATCAACGGAAATTCATTGTAATTAGTTATTGTGCATGCATCTAATTTTAACGTATTCCAAAAGGGAACGCGAGAGCATTTCCGCCCCCGGACAGTCATCTGGTCTATGCGTGGTCCCGGCGTTAGCATCCTGCCATCTACCGTGAGCGTCTGGCTAATAAAGGGGGCCGCCTCCGACAGTCACTCCACGCGCTCCCTGTAATCTGAGGTTAACCAAGAAGACGTTCACAGCGACCGCAAAGCCGTTCCCTCCGGGCCCTTTGGAAAGGAGAGTACTAGTGAGAGTAAGAAAGACAGAAAAGATTTTCTGCAAGTTGTCCGGAACCTCTACTTGCCACACTTCTCATGTTGACGTTGACATGTTTTGAAAAGACATTTCGAAGATGATGTTCAGTTTAAAACCGCAGGACAAACTGTTGTATGAATAATTGAAGAGTCGTCGTTTTCTATTTGGCACTCAAGCACTCAGGATGCATAAAAGGCTGAGGGTGTTTTTTTTTTTTTTTTTTTTTTTTTTTTTTTGTGCGCCTGT
>CAAKHF010018058.1:8981-23730 GCA_901007745.1 Hippocampus kuda | reverse complement strand
GGGGGGGGGGGGGGGGGGGGGGGGGGGGGGGGGGGGGGGGGGGGTGCTCTTTGTTTGCAACCTCAGTTTAAAAATACCCACCATGCACCTCCTCCTCACCCCCCTGCTCTGTGTCACCTCTGCGGCCCCCGGCGCGGCCGAGCAGAGCAAGCCAGTGATGTATGGTTTATTTAACAAAGAGGGAGGGGTCAGGTCCATTTATCAGCCAAACACAGGATCCTGAAGACAATATCATGCTGTGGCATCACGGTTTTTTTGCAATACATGTTGGAGTGACACGAAGCTACTGTGTTCACTAATTTACCTCTCCTCTTCTTTTTTGGGGTCCTCCTCCTTGTGCACCTGCTGTATCCAAAGCAGGTAAGCCTGGAGTAATTCTTCTGTCAAATAACAGCCTTCTCCAGTACTTAACCCTCAGCTTTTTGTTTTCCTCATGATTATTCAAAGAGCTGTAAAAACATGTGCTTGTTGTCGAAACCACGGCGCTCGGCGGCACCAAACCTGTTTGATGGCACCGCTGACACCGCTGTACCACTCTTGCGTTATTATTATTTATTGGCCATTCCTCTCACCTCCACTGTCTCCTTTATCACCTGTTTAAGTAATTTCTAGAAACAAGGATGCAGCAAACATATGCATATACTTGTCCACACACGCACGCTTGCTCTCAGCTTTCGCTCATCAAAATTTAATCGCGGCCCATGTTAGTTTTTTTTCCGAATAAAGCACACTTAAAAGATGTAGATGCAAATGACGCTGCATTATTCATGTGCTCTGGCAGCACTTGTAGGTTTAAACATTTGCGAGGCCACCTTGATGTCAGTAATTACCTTCACCGTGTCTGGCGTTGTCATGAATAAGCTATTTCCTACGAGCAGAGGCCGTGCCTGATGAGCTTTTAGAGTGGCGCTGCAGCCAACTTGTGTTTCGCCACTCCCGCATCATTGACTTCAACGCGTGGTGGGGCTTGGCAGGAACAGCAGTGAGACGTTCATGCACGCAGGCCTCGGTTGCGATCCATTGTGTTCTCCATGTCAGAGTCAACATGGATCCATAGCCGCATTGTGCCGGCCACATTGCCGCCAGTTTGGGACTCGCTGATGAGTGCATATCCAGTGATGGGAAGTGCCAGAGTCCAAATACTTATGATTGTACTCAAGTATTGTGTTTTATTTTTTACATATTACATTAGTGGATGTACTTATTCTTCTGACAACTTTTTATTTTTACTCCCAGCATTTGAAAGCATTTTCTACCTGGGAGACTCAAAACGCTTTACACTGTTACGGTACTTCATTCACCTACCGATGACACAGCATCAGGAGCAACTGGGGGGGTTCAGTATTTTGCTCAAGGACACTACGACATGGCTGCCATGGGATCAAACCACCAACTTCTGGGTTGGGAAACGACCAATCTACCATTGCACTGAGCCATGCCGCTCCAAATGTGTTGTGCCAACTGAAAACCACCAGCTTCTGGCATTCGAAAATTCTCATTTGAAAAAGAAAAAAAAAAAAACAAAACAAAACACATAGAAAGAATTGATTTTTGGCAGTTGTCATCATTTTTTTCATTCGGCATTTGTTAACTTGCAAAACGCTTTCTTTTGATGACTGAAAAGACCAAAGGTAATGAGCTTTTTGTGCATTCAGTTATTTTGTGTAAATGTACTCATATTCTGAAGTAACTAATTTGACTCAGTACTTCAACTATAATTGAACACAAGTAGCTGTCTTCCTCTTACATACTTAGTTTTGCCACCTCGGTATGTCACAGCTGTTTCTTCGGAACAGTTTTTGAATGAGTGCCTCCTTTCTAAAATGCGCCACATCTCGGAAACTTTCGAATTTGTGATGTCTCCATAGAAACCAGCGCACGCCACACATGCACAGCCGTGCGTGTGGTTAGCAATTAGCCTGCTCGCAGCATGTGACACATGAGGTGCAGGTTGTTGGGGTGTCAGGTGTTAACGCGCCCATCCGGTCCTGTGACAACCTGCTGTAATATCGCCAAGCTTCCACCACAAACACGTTAACCCGCATGCCGTAATGTTACCCCCCAAGTGCAAATGGCGTTTCCCCCCGCAGGAGGGCGAGCACAGTGAGATTGCGGCAGCGGCACGGAGGGAAAACAAAGTAGCGAGAGTGTTGGCTTCCATCGTCTTTACGAGCCGGCAGAAGAATTAATATTTAAACATTCTAATAACGTGGCTCGCCTTCCATGCACTTTTAAGCAAAGCAACAATATTTTTCACCTGAGGTAACGCCATGATTTGTCTTGCCACCACGCACCCCCCAACACTCATCCACCCCGAGAACCTGTTTGTGATTTCCACCTTATTTCTCACACAAAACAGGAAAATATTCATGGAGATGAATATTGAAATGAATGTTGTCCATATACTCTATGAGCATGGACGGTCGAGGCTGCGGGAAGCCTGCACAACCCCTTGAGGCGCATGCGACATCTTATACAATTTGGAATCAGAATGGAGTGCAGCAGTACTGTGCACAAAACATGTGCTTTTTGCTTTGTAGTGGATTTTTTTTTCTCTATTGTTTTAAAGCCATCATGAATAGGACACAATGAGTTTGGCTACGCTAATAGCTTGTATCATCTATGAGACATAAATGTGCCACATCACACAAGTTATGAATCCACATTTTGAAATAAGCGCATGTCCTTCATATATTATTTTTCTTCTTATTATTATTTTTCACAGGCACTCAGATGGGCCTGTTGTTTACATACAAGGTATAGGTAACCATTTACTCCCAGTGGGACTGTGTAAACAAATGCTCAGTAAAAGCAGGAAAATGATCCTCTTTGAGGAATCATCTAAGGTGGTGGGCTTGAGTGTTGGCACAGTGCACACGCCTTCAGGTTTGACATTGATCATGAGGACCAGCGGCAGCTAAATTGAATGACATAAAAAAAAGAGTTATGCATTAAGCCCGGATGCCTGCGTGCGTCTGTGTGTGCAGGAGGTTCATCTTTATTAGAACACACTTGCGTATTTCACTTCTCACCTTGCACTGTACACACAAGCGCTCATAAAATATCAAGTCGTAAGCTGATTTCCACATTTCATGCAAGGTGCTATGCCAATGGATGAACAAGTTTTTTTTTTTTTTTTCTGATGAAGATTAAAGTCAACATAAAGGTGTTGCAGCTCCTTTGTATCGGTATAGATTATCTGTCCTCTTTTGATACACGGTGTTCCCTGTGGGTGTTCCCCAGGAAGTGCCGCGGTGCTGCAGGCAATCAACAGGTTTTATTGAAGAGGCTGCTTAAAGTGTAGGAAGATGACAACCAAATTACACCTGCAATGGCCTGCTTTTCATTTGTCTGATTTGCTCACGAGTGCTTGAAATGTGTGATTATTTGTGTTGCTGCTATTAAACCTGCTTGGGTCCTTCGTCCCCTCCCTTCTCCTTGCCACCTCTCTCCAGGGCAAATCCCGACTCTATAATCAGGAATGAACTTAAATCATATTGATTCCTTAAAAAAAATAAAAATGTAAAAAAAAAAAGCACCTCACACACACAGGCCTCAGACTGGGCAGCCACTCTACATGTGCCCCACTATTATCAGCACCCAACAAGAGAATTCCGTCTAGACTGTCGCACGAGGGGATTTAACATGCGGACGGTTGGAACAAATGACTTTCACAATTAGATTAAATCCTCTGCTAATTTAAGGCAGCTCTGCGACGCCCCCGCTCTTGAGTCATTACTACGACAAGGCAATTGAACACTGATGTCCCGCCACACATTGGTTCAAATAAGTTAAGGTGCAGCGCAGATCTGTCCGAATTCAACTACAGACATGACATCCAGGTGGCATCCATTTGGGCCTTTCAAGTAAAAACATGATTAGGTGAGAGTCAAGTAAAAGTATCCTACCGACCAAAACGCTCGAAATTACCATGTGTGAATATGAACAGTAGATGGGCGCTGCATTTTAGCACACACTTTCAAAATAAAAGTCTTGCGGGCACAGAAACATTTGACTCTGTTGTTGACTCAAGACAACCTGCTCCCTGACCGTCATGGCCATCTCGGTGGCAGTGCCGCAGTTGCTCTTTTTCAGACAAGGCCAGGCTGGGGTGGGAGCCTTTGGAGGGGTGGTGTGTACTCTGCATGACAATACCTACATCTGTCCGCCGTTTTGTTCTTTGTGTTATTATGGGCTGCCTTTGTGATGCTGTCGTGGTAACAGGAGGTTAGAGGTAAAGGCGGTGGGTGGGGAGGGGGGTGGGGGGCGGGGGGTCTTGTGACACAGCTTTTGTTGTGCTTCCATATTTGATCCTCTTAGCACTTTGCCATGCCTCAGCCCCCTTACGACTACCCACTGCCACTATTCGTACAACGTTGAAAGCCACAAGTCGCTGTCAAACGCAAACTATTTGGTTTGTCCCTTTGCAGCAACACACCAACTTGTCTTTGCACTCACTTGTTTTATAAGCGGTGTATCTCCCAAATGAGATGGCCACTTTACGGCATCAATTTGCACAGTGTGTTAGAGAAGAGAAAAGTTTTATAGCCCCTCCCCCCTGGCGTGCCTCTGGAGGGGCCATTACAGGCCCTTTATTGTTTCAGAGCTGAGGTCATCCTCCTGCTTGGTGCGGGCCAAACAAAGGCCACGGGTTTCATTGCAGGCTCAACTGTGTGAAAGGAAACACGCGCCAATAGTATTTGATTCTGACAGATAGCGAGAAGGCAGCGCAGCAAGGAAACAGCCACTGCACCTGACAGCAGCGCATAAGTCACTTTTGCTTTTTTTCTAAGATGTTCTGTGTAAAACATATTTGTGCCCGCCGGCGCTGCAACCAAGGTGTTGAGTACGTCTGAATCGCGATGTTGACAGCCATCAGCGAGGCAGCCAGGAGAAGGCGTAAGGTGGGAGGGATGGGGCCAAGGCAGGGGAGTGTGGGGGGATTCAAGTCAAACAGGATTCTAAGCGCTTATTTGTTGTATGTCTGACATGACTTTTTGATGTTTACCCACAAAGAACTGCACTCATCAGTAAATAAAAAAGCTCATCCTTGGCAGGAGAACTTCAGGCCTTTGTCTCCGTGGCGATGACCTTGGTAATTGCGACAGTAATTACAATAAGTGGCCGTTATATTTCAAGGTGCAGCGACCTTCATTATCCAAATCAATTTGAGTCACCATCAATTTGATAACTTGCTGCATGCGCCACTGTATGGAAGACATGCGGCTAACGTGGCTGTCGTCCGCCATATAATGGAACGCTGTTACTAAGATTGAGCCAGGCGGGCTGCTCTTGGCGCTGGCGCCAATCAATATTAACGACTCGTAAAAAAAAAAAAAGTACCGCGGATGCTCGGCCTACTTAAACAAAGTGCAACGTATTGAAGGAAGTAGCTGAAGATGCATGGAAAGGGTCAAAGGTCGTCTACTAAACATGTGTACGATGAAAAGCATCAGTTTGGAAGAATGTATTGAATTGTGTGCAGACACTCGCGGCTCTATGGAGCCTCACAGAGGTCCACATTCATAGCTTGCCACCTGGATGCAATCCTGCCAAGGGGCAACCGCCGAGCGCTCTTTCAGTGCCACACATGCACGGCTGTTGAATTATGCACCTGTGTTGTGTTGCATGTGCGGCCAAACAGTTTGTCAGTTTTAATGTGTCTACAAAGTCACAGCAGTCGAGCCCTGGATGGCCCTCTCAAGGTCGCTTATTGATGCCATTTATTGATGTCCACCGTCCACGGAGTGGACACGAGCACGATTGTCTCTATCACCAGCTTGAATGGAAATGACGATTGCATTTCGATACTTCCTCATCTTTCCTTCGCTGGTGTTTGAACAGCTGTGATGTGGCCGATTCAGATGCTAGGCGCAATATCATCTGCAGGGCTCGTAGACATGCGCAGCCAAAATATGTTTGTGATCACGTTAAGCCAAATCCTCCTCCGCCTCAATGCTGACGCATCACCCAGGACAAAACAGCAATTATTCTGTGACCTCATTGCCACGGGTCGGAAAAAATGCGTAATTTGCGCCTGTTTACAAGTTTGGCACACCTGCAGCTCATCCCTCGCCTTGAAGACGCCAGGCGCTGCCAGCCACCGCCGTCGCCGGCTGTCACTGAGACGAGCACAGAAAGAAAGGCGGCGAGCGGGGTGAAGTAGCGAGCGAGAGCACCGCTCTGTGCACTATTCTTCCAGAAGCCTCCGACTGGCTTATTGCTGTGCGTGTTAAGAATCAGCCTTTTACACAGCCGTACAATAGAGACAACATTACTTCCACAGTAGCCTCATTATTTCCTCGCCGCCTACCTTCTGCCCTACACTGGTTTACGCTCTCCTTGCGTTATTGTTGGGCCATAATGGCGCTGGGGTAGTTCTGCAATTCCCTCATTATTTAGCTTATTAAGGCTGCATCGACTCTATAATCGTGCTGCATTTGGTGTCAAAGGGGGCGACTGTACTGATTTGCCACATTTGAAGGCGAAACGAGACTGCGAGCTCAATCCTCCACGCAGGCAGGCAGGATGAAATTGCTCTGCAAATAAAGGCCGCGCGCAAATGCCCCTCGTAGCTGACACACAATGCTCGCTCCGCCTGAAGCAAAGTGCACCTGACAGATAACCCTGCAGATTTGAATGATGTTACACCGAAAACGCGGCTGCGCCCAAGCACAAAAAAACTTGGTAGCAGCCAAGCTTTGTGACACTGTGAGGTCAGGGCAGAAGAGACCCTTTTATTTGGCACCATACTGGATTGAAAAACAGAAACAAATAACGCGCAGCATCACTGCCGTGGTTCGGAGATTTTTGCAGCCTCAGCATGAGAATGGCAGAGAATACAAACCGATTTCTTTACTTTCTTTTTTTAGTCTAACTTCTTCTGGGCCTGCGTATCCCCTCTTTGAACAACATCCAGCAGATGGCCGGAATATGTGGAGGCCCAGGGCTGACGGAGGCGGCGTCTTGACATGTGATGTGCAGTCATAGATTGGGGGATCATTGGGCAATTAAATGATGCACCTTGTGAGGACGGCAGGCAGGAAGTGGCGGGCTCGCAGGCGCTCAGTAACGAAGGCTTAATGACTATTCATAAGTGATTTTCACTATGCCGATACACTCGACTGGGAAGCTTTGCCCTGGAGAGTCGGCGCTGTCACTTTCTCTCACCTCAAAAAAGCACCGCCATCGACGGTGTGGCACGTGAGCGAAAAATTACCCTCAATTCTGCTGGGGGCCCATCTCAGGTCGCATGCAGGAGGACGAAGGGGGGCGGAACATTGCATATATGGCAAGTACGCCGGATTGATGCAGTGAATACCTTCGCAAACGCCAGAGACGGTCAGATTGTTTAGCTAGCGCGTTGATTCAAAACATCCCCTCCGAGGCGTCCCAAGAAGTCAAAGAACTCACTTGTGATCTTGAACCCCATGTTGGTCCTTCAGGTCACCCCCCCTGTGACTCACATTCTGCCCTGCCGACAATAAATGGCTTCGGTTTTTGCATATTTTAACTTGATTTTTGAATTGTGAAGCTCTATGTACACTTTGCGCCATCCCTGCTTTATACGCCACGTTATCTGGCTCTTATCGACAAGCGTTGTTCCCTTATCAAAGGTAAATACAATAATGGGCTCATTAGGCTCATGGCTACTTGGCATGCGTGTTTGCTGAGCAATATGAGTGTGTTGGGGGGTCAGCCATCTGTGGATGTGTGTGTTTGTGTGTGAAATTATGCTTCCAGCGCAACTCCACAGCGCACTACTTGAATAAAGTACCTGAACGAGCCTGACTTTTGCCCCTGCCCCCATCAAGCTGAGCGTCACAATCACTTTGTGGCAAGTGGTCAGAACCACTATCACATAATTAATTAATCTGCATCGATCATCTGGTTACGGCAGAGTCATTGAGTCTGGATGTCTTCAGCGCTGTCTCGGTGGTTCAACGCCGACCTCTCAGGTTCACTGGACAATGAGTTCGCATGCTGAACTAGAGGGGAAAAGTCAGTCTCGGGTCTCACAAGAATCAACGGGTTCACTCGGTGGTGCGTCGTAAAGACTCGACTTCTCAGCATAGACTTTTTTCTTTTTAATAAGAGTGTGACGAAGAGGCCGCCTTTCCTCTCTTTATGCCTATTGTTGGCAGCTGTCATCACCCTCCAAAATAAATGGCTTGAATTAGAATCTTTGACTGGCGGGATGTCGGGTCAAGAGAGGAGTTCCCACCATGTGGTGGAAAGTTAGACCACCAATTAAAGTTGGACATCAGACAGGTGGTATCATTCTACTGAGACTGTGTCAGATTTGGTGGTGGGGGGTTGCGGGGTCTTCTCTTGGGTCGCCCCCAGAGCAAGCGCTTTTAATTGAAGTAGCAGCTCATCATTATTATTGCTATCATTTTTTTTTAAAGCTAGCAATATGGATGATATTTCTGTCCCCAGCCACCGCTGCTCGTCACCACAGCCAGATCACATCAGTCGCCTCTCCGCCCGTCGCTCCCTCCCGTACCGAGCAGACCCCCATCCCAGCACCCCATCATTACACTGTGGCATCTATCAGATGGCAGCTTAATTAGTGCTGTATAGCACATTAAGCAAGAGGAGTAGCCGTGCTCAAATATTTATAAGCTTGAGTATATTTATGATCTGTGTCATAATTCCTTATTGGAAGAACTCAACATGGCCACCCCTCCCCCTACTTCCTCTTTGCCCTCCCTCCCTCTCCTCTCCATCACGGAATGTCAGGAAGTGGTGCAATCCTCAGCTGAGTTTCCAACAGACGTCCCTGAGCGCCAGATAAGATGTTCAACACTTACGCACGCAGTCGCGCAAAGTTTTGGTTTCTGGTGTCAAAACTCCAACACTGTTTTGTCTCACCATAGCTTCGCTGTCCGTGCATGCGTTGGTACTGTCACCCGCAGGCTTTATTTTCCTAACTCACCCTCCTTGAAAGTAACAGTAGCTATTTTTAGTGACGAGGGTGCAGCTTTAAGTGGTGTTGGATGGTACTTCACCGAGGCCTACCCCCCGATTTCCCCCTTGCCACCACCATCACACCTATGCTTAAACAAAAGGCAAGGAGTTATCGCCATCTCTGAGGGCTCTTTGCTTTCTCTGCCACTCAGCCGTGGCTTTGTCCACCTCTCCCCTGAAGGAACCTGGAGGGTCATGTTTGTTTAAAACCCAAGAACTCATCCTTGAGAAGTCCTCTCCTCTCATCCTTTCTCTTGTCTGTGCAGTTGAGGGTGGGGGGCAGGTAAGAGTGCAGGTTAGGTGTCAGCCAGTGACTTAAGTGGGGCGAGTGCCTCATTGTTTTGGATTGGTGTTGGAGAGGAAGTAAAATATCATGAATGAGCGCAGCAGGCTTGCTTTTGAATCACAATGGTGCCGCAGAAAACTCGATTTGCTACCTCCACTTGTTGCGATTTAATTCATCGGGACTTGATTAGAACTATCCGCCACCACATTTTATCAAATTCAAGCGGTTCACCGACACAATGCCTTTCAGCTTGGTGTGAGGCGCAGTGGAGCAGGGCGCGATTTAAATGCACTAATGGCATTCATGTCCAATTGTTGTCCTTGTGACTTTGCACAGATGGTCCACATGAGAAAATGCCTTCCTGGTGGAAAGATCTGCATACACAGCAGGCTTGGACCCAGGTAGTTGGTTTCGGGTCTTGTCTTGTATTGATTGATTTACTTTCACTGACAAACATCATCCCTCCCTCCTTGACCACTGTGGGCCGGCCAGAGGAATGAGTAGCGCGGCTCCTTCCCCTCCTGGCAGCTCCACACTCCAAGTAGAGCGTGAGCACATCATTAAGTATTTTATTGCATCAGCTGAAAGTGGTTGGAAGCATCAGTGGGGACTTGTACCTGGAAGTGGCTCCGTGTGCGTGGTGCCGGTTCCGTTTACCCCAGAGGGAACACAGAGCGTCAGCAGGAAGGTGTGACACAACAAATACAAATACACTGGCTACAAAACTATGTATTCCTGCTCCTCCTCTTGAACAAGGCTCCTGTATCCACTCGGGAGCCACCAAGGTGTCGGCTTGCGCGCCGTTCCAGCCCTTCAAGCTGTCAGACACACTCCGGTGCCGCCAAATCCTCTTTTCTGTCTTCCTCTTTGGCCACAAACATATTTATCTTCTTCTCGGCGCCATCAAGGGCGAGCACCAACATCCAGGGCAGCGAGCTCTCCAGGGCCTGTCACTCGACATTTGCCTTTCAGCCATTCAGCCGACACGTTGATGCGCGGCGACATGCAAAGTGAAAGTCAACCTGGCTGCTCCTATGCTCGCGCGCGCGTGCACGCAGAGGACAAAAGAGCAGCTTTGGTTCGGTTTCATGTGTTGTCACTTTCTTTACCCTCCTTCAAGCCACCTTTACTCCCATTTCATCATCATTCTTGCTGAATTCACTCTGGGGGGGCCAGAGTTGCTTCATTGTGTTTGGCTGTAAGTACACGTCGGGTTTCCCAATTCTTAATCCTGCAATTGTGAAGAAACCTCATGCTAATCACATGTGTCACGGTGGAAAAGTATGAGCGGCTCCTTAGCTGTTTGATCTAGCATGCAGGCGTCGTGTCCACCACAGCACCGTGTCCTCTAATTGTTTGGAAGAGAGCATCTTCCTGTCCTGTTTGTCGTAATGAGAGATAAGTCGCTTCACGCCGTCAAGCACCTTTCTCATGTGTTGTCCACGCCAATACACACACAAATCTTTGTGCAAGCACATGTCCTCCCCCACTCACACACACTCTGCAATGGGCCTCGGGCCGACTGCATGCACACCGCTCTTATCTCCCGCGCACAGATTCAGCACGACGCCACCGCCGAGCCACCTGATCTCCTCTCAGGTCCGACTTCCTCTTTGCTGTCTAAATTGTCGTTAATTGAGCATTGCTAATCGAATAGGAGGCTGCCTTTTTAAGAGAAACTGTCACACTGGTTGGGTGTCCGGCGGTGACGTTGTATCTATGTGCGATGTATAATGACATTAAGTATGGCCGATGAGGCGTGGGTGGCCCTCTCAGCGCCAGCCTGCTCACCAATTGTCATCCTTGCAAAAGCTTCTGCACACCGAAATGTCATCACAGGCACTGAGTGTCTGTCAGCGTGTCCGCAGACGAGAAGGTTACTCTTGCTCAAGATGGTCTCAAAACAGACTTCAAGATGACCTTTGTAAGACTCTTAAGGGAGCGGCCGTGGGACGAAAAGGGGAGGAGAAGTGCTCCACGGCCTCATCTGATGACGTTCCCTGCTGAGGGAGCGCCACTCTGGATGTCTGGAAGGTGCCATGTCACAACTGCTTCACAGTTCCATGGTTGAAGTGTGCTTCCTGTCTGGCCAGAAAAGAGGCGGAGTTACAGGGTTGCAACTCAAGAAATCCCAAAAGGAAGCAGCTGTGAGGGCCAGTTGCCTGCTTTCACAACGTTCTGTTTCTGGGCAGTCAGGTTCAAGTGTTCCAACATTGACTATATTTGCTGCTCCAGTTTGTTATATTATTGGGCAGGAAGTCAAAAATGTCAACTTTTGTGACATGTCACTCTGCATCACTGTTGTGATGCAGAGTGACAATTGGGCAGCATCATAAAAATTGTCTAATTGGGACCGTTATGCCTGTCATGTGATGAAGATGCCTTGTACCCGGGAGTGAAAAAAAAAAAAAAAAAAGTTCATGTTGATGTGAGCTGAAGTTGTGACTTTGCTGCCAGAGCTAATGGCAGGCTGATTGTCTCACTTTGTCACATGATCCCTGGGCTGACTTCAATTCTCCATCCTCCTAATGGGTCCGTGACACCTCATATGTCTGTTGGAAGCCAATTTGTAGCAGTGGACAGGCACGAGGCAAAGTGGTGAGGTGGCAGTGGGCACCTTAAGAGAGCAAGTGAAGGTGTTAAAGGCTGATTGGCTCTTGTTGGTGGGTTCTGTCACACCTGACATCCAAAGGATGAACGGAGGAAAGGGGCATGTTGGAGCAGGTCATATCAATAAATTAAATCCCTCCACGTCAGCCAACCCCCGAGGATCAATTAGCTGGCTGTTACCATGGAGACTGAGTAGTTATGCAACAGCTTATTTTTATTGGAGCTCGGGGAAAGGAGGTGTTTCAAAGTCTTGTCAAACTTCACCTCTGGATGTCTAAGGGTCTCTCGTGGTTGGGGTCAAGTCAACAAATGTGAACGTTACCGTGAGATGCTCTGTTTGCACTACCTGAAACAACAAACAGTGGCAGGGGAAAAATGAGATGAGGAAGGAAAGGGAAAGTGGTCCCCTGGTGCACCATTTACTTCTCGCGCAGAAAAGAAAAGCCTCTAAAAGAGTTGTTGGTCCAGTTGTCCATCCATCCGTCCATTTTCCGAACCGCTTGATCCTCACTAGGGTCGCGGGGGGTGCTGGAGCCTATCCCAGCCGTCTTCGGGCAGTAGGCGGGGGACACCCTGAATCAGTTGCCAGCCAATCGCAGTGGTCCAGTTGTATTTGGGCTAATTCTGCGATCATCGTATAGTGTGCTTGCAGGGGGCACTGTTTGTTTTATTCTGCCGTTTTTCTTTGATGATGTGCAAAAAGGAAGCTCAAACTGCTGCCATCCCCTCAGGTCAGAACACAGAAGGATTTGATTGCAAAGGCAGAGTGATCCATCTCTGTTGCCCTCCGTAATGACCCATTTTAAGGTGTTAATCACCGTTGGAAGCCCGATTGGCTGGGATGAAAGGGACTGTATCTGGTCTTCAAAAGATGAGTGGGTCTTCACCATGCTGGGATTGAGGGAGGTAATTTTCCTTCATGCATGTTTCCTTATCAGGTATGTGCTTAAATAGATGCCTTCACTCGTGGCATTTTGTCCAGGGAGACCAAGAGAAAAAAGATAAAAAAGTGGTCAGCTCAGGCTTCCTGTCTCGCCCAGACTCCAATGATCCGCTTTGACTGAGTGTTGGGCTCACATCCTACCAGATTTCTTTATTTGGTACATTAAATATTAAATACACACGATGATGGGAAAAAGATAGATGGGAGAATCAAGCTGAAGGTGAGGGTCACAGGTTTTCTGTCCCTTTGGATCATAGGGGTCAAATCCAGTTCCAGGAGGTAAAAGTGTCGGCTCTCATTGAGCTCGTTTACCTGCCAGTTGAGACGAAGCACCTGGAGCCAAAGTCAAATTGTGGCAGGGTTCATAAAGAGAGGAAAGAGCACCAGATGCTGCCATGAATCCTCCAAAAGAGGCTCAGCAAGGTCAGTAACATTTTTAACTTGTGAAGAGTTGCAGTGAGACATCACAAGTCATCCAGCAGTCAAGCGAGAATCAGCAAAACGGGACATTCATCTTTTGCTGCCCCCATCTATCCCGCCAATGGCCTCCACCTTTCTGGTTCGTCATCCCAATTTGACCAGCAGGTGTGATTAGTGCACTGATGAAAGCTTAGGCGAATAATGTTGCGCAATCGTCGCTGTTAAAGAACGGATGCAGGCGGGGGAAACATGGTTGTTCACATGCTCTACTGATAATAGTATCCCGAAGACAAAGGAAATAGCATTTTAGTGTGTGTAGGTGGTGGGGCACTGGAAGCATAGCCATGCTCTTAACGGCATGCTCTTTCATTACTGACTTGTTTTCCCTCTGGAATTATGCATGCACTTCATCCTCTCCTTCAGGGTTTGGAAAAACATGCTTCCCTGCGCCCGGGAATCTCAGCGATGCTCGCTCCGCATGTGGCAATGAAACTGCGAGCGCAACCCTTTTGGTTCATGCAAGCGCCTCCTTTAACTTGGCAGGTGAATTGTTCATTAGGGCCGAGGGACTGAAGAGCGGCAAGAACAAATAAGTCTGAATATTTGTTCAGCGGTGTAATCTACACGTCAATTAGCCTGCCAAGCTAATTAGCACCTCGCCGTCACCCGAGTACCTGAGCGCCACTTTCAATCCGCTGATCAAAAACAGCAGGATCGACAGGAACACTGGCAGGCTGAACCCTGGGGTAGCTGCGTGCATGACAGAGCAAGAGAGAGAGAGAGAGAGAGAGAGAGAGAGAGAGAGAGAGCGTTTGTTTTGCCGCACATCACACCAGTGCAGCTGCTCAGTTATGTAAACGCTCATCTGAGCAACCAGCTTCTCAGACTTTGACACCAGACTGGCACGTACGATAACAATGACTACATATGCACAAAGGGCACCTCACAAAGGGTTAAACGTCCAATGTGGGAACTGTTCTTGCAGTTTGAGCATGTTGTCAGAAAGCGGGATGTTCAGGTCTGATGTGATCAAACAGCACGTGTTTGGGGTCACAACCTTAAACATGCTGGCTGTCTTATTAAGGTGGGCTCAAAGCGCTCCAGGTGTCCTACCTCCTGCGTCACGCCACAGTGTCATTAAAAGTGTACTTTTGGCCTTCCTGCAGCTACGAAGGAATGACAGGTGCATGATTGGGAAAAGAGAAAGGAAAAAGCTCAGCTTGTTTCCTCCCACTCACACATTGTAGGCTCTGGGGCCCGCGCCTTGGCGCTACTTCTTTATGCCGTTAACCGAGATGGCGAGAGAGGTTAAGTCATGTCACATCGCCGTCGGCCTGCACCTGGCTCACCCTGCCGCTAGCGCGTACAAACAGTAGTTTTATTAAAGCAGCAAATTGCAGTAAAAATCAATCTAGTTTGCATTGTTAAAAAAAAAATATATATATATATATATATATATATATATATATATATATATATATATATATATATATATATATATATATATATATTTATATATA
>CAAKHF010018057.1:0-12332 GCA_901007745.1 Hippocampus kuda | reverse complement strand
GGGGGGGGGGGGTGTGTGTGTGTGTGTGAGTCTACTTACCTGCCAGCCGTTTTGCCCCGCTCTCTCCATGATTGCCTGCAGAATCGCATAACCTAGACAAGTGAGAAAATGGAGACGGGAAAATGGAAGAGCACGGACAACATGAGACCTGCTCGAAATGTGAAGCAATTGTTTTGCTGTTTTTACACAAAAATGTTCATGCTTAATCTTCCCTTCAGTGTTCAGAAAATGTTTGATTTCATCACAATTACAACACAGTGAGCACATATTGGCAATATCAGCAAAGTGCTTGCAGGTGTGCATTAAAATCCAGTAGACTCATCAACCCATCTCATTTACCGAAGCAATACCCTAATGTCTTGTCTTCCAAGGGAGAGGGTAAAGCACTTACTGTGTCATCCCTCACAACAATCTCCTCTTGACCAACACATCACTACATCAGGAGATGATGTGCCAAACACTATTCGACTGTGAGTCAACGCTAGGTTTCTATGGACGTTTCTTGTTGGGGATGCAATTCATTCGGCACAATGTGGAACCCTCTGAATTTGAATACAGTAAATTAAGAAAAGGTCGTACAAATTACATAATTTGAGACATGACATTTGCTCAGTGGCATCAATGAATCAAACTCTATGTTGAGTTGATTAAAAAAAAATGTCCACAAGAGTTTTGTAGCTAGATATAAGGATGGGAATCAAAAACAGGTCCCAGTATTTCTATTACTAGGAAGTGTTTGTTTGCGTGCCTGGCTATTCTGTTTATCGATTCCTCTTACATCGCAAATGTCACAAATAAATGATATAAACCTCTATCGTTTCTACCCTCACCAGTATTTGGACGCATGGGGTATTGTGTACATTAATGTAGCCTCCGAGACGGTTACACTACAGTCGCTTATATATTATCTCTGTGACTCATTCGCCAGCGATGTACACACGTCGCATATGACTGCAGAGGTTACCGCAGAGCAGCACGGTCATAACAAGAAACTAGGGCCCAACTGATTAATCGACCATCTGACCAAATCAGCCAAAATGATTGTTTTTACAAAGTAGAAATGATAATAACAGACCAGAGTTTTTCTAATTAAAGGCTGATATCATCTTACTTTCTCATAAAACCGTAAACGCAGTTCAATAGGTATAGACAAGAGCATGCCTGGCTGCCATAATGATATTCTGCGTGAATGTTTGCCGTTTGCCCCGTTGTGGGAGTGAACACAGCTGACTGGATTTCCAGCCAATTGAAGTGGCTTCCCGTATTCCCTTTAGGTAAATCACTGCAGATTAGGTGTGCAGTCTAAACTGCGGAAACAGAAGAACATTTACTGAAGTCCATGTAGGAGATTTGCATGCATGCGCAAAGTGCGTTAATAAGGAACTGCAAGATACCCATATGCGGATTGTGAAAACACCTCTCAACATGTTGCAGTTCAAGAACTTTTATAGAATATGGGATACATTGTAGTTGTCTTCGTCCATATGCTATATTAAGAGCTGTCTTCAAAATGGCAGTCTTGGCCCTCTTTAGGTTGAGCAGGTGCACTGCAATAAGAATCCAGTGTATTCACCGACTGTATATATAATATACCGGTATGTATGAATATGATATATATATATATATATATATATATATATATATATATATATATATATATATATATATATACTGTACATATATCTGTCGAGCACAGTAGTGAGTGGTAACAGAGCACCGTGTTCCTGCCCATTTTCCAGCACATTACCAGACGCAGAGCCTAATGGGAGCTTATAATGTGGGACCCTTCCTTGGCCAAGTGAACACAGCAAAAAGTCTACACATCCATCCTATGCTGCATTTCCCCTTATTTCGCTTCTTGTTCTCCTTCTTGCCATTCCAGTCTCTCCCCCCACTCCTGCCTTTCTTCCAGTCACTGTAATCAAACCGGCGACCACGGCCCACCCACCACTCTCTTGCATTGTCGATGAATGATCGTAGCTGTCCCTTTCCTATCAACTTGTTTGTCCCCTGCCTCCCTCATCTCACACCTGTCCTTCACGCTTCCACTCTTTCTGGCTGCCGAGCTAACTCGAGTGACTCTTGTGTTCTGCCACTCTCTTCACTTTCATCAATCATCAGTAAGGGTACGAACCCAGATAGCCTGGACCAAAGGAGCAAAAAAACACACACAATGCATAGAAATGAGTGTACTCGCACGAGGGATCTATACCATGGGCGGTGGATCATGTCTGACCTTTATTTCCTCTCTGTGTTTTGGGAATCGCTTCAGTTCTTTGAGATAGATTGAGAATGCTTTGCACATTTGCATAATGTGATGGCTACATAAGGGCCATGTCAATATAGTGAGCCTGAGTACAAACAGGTGAAAAAGCTGACTGAATCCGAACTACTAACTGGTTGCTTCCAGGATTGTCTCTGCCAAACGGGCAAAATCACAGCAGAGTGTGTTTGCGTGTCCTCGAAGGAGCATATGTAAAATCTAAACAAATTATCTAAGAGCTGACCAGGAGCCACTCACAAGCAGTCATGCCATAATACGGATGACAATACTCCTTCCAACTCAGCGTGTCACTGTATCTGGTTCATTTCCTTACTCTGTGACAATTGGTGCCGACCTGTGCAATTTTTCGGGTATTTTGTCCCATTTCTTTGCAAAGTTATAAGGTGGAGAGCAGCAGAAGAAGTCTATTCTTTGTGTCCGCATGACTCTGGAGTATTAGTATAAAAGAGCAGCGCAATTAATTGGATTGCAGCATTAAATCATAACGCACAAACTGTTTCCTTCTTTACGTTCTATTTAATTTATGATCTCCAAGATGTACAATATTAGACAGTGCAGGTTGTCCTTATTGAAAAACAAACTGAACATTTTGGGGGGGAGGCTCGGATGGCTCATTGGCATTGCCATCCATTTCAATGCTGAAAGACGATTTGCGATGTACAAATTCAACTCGTATCTCAAGGCACCGCTGTATTTGTATGCAATTGGCGTGTTTGTGGCTTTTTACCTCTATCCGTATCATAGAGAAAGACAAATCGGCTCCAGTCATAGTGGTCCAAAAGCGACAGCAAAGCCCCTCTGATGGATGGCCGCAGCTGCAGGGTGAACTGGGCCTCTCCTTCGGTGGGGAAGCTGGGTGTTACCAGGCTGATGTGCAGGGCCCCGCAGAATGACGTCAGCGTGTTGACTGAGCGTTTGTCGTAAAGGCCGAATATGGCGAAGACTCCCCTTGAATACTGGGAACAGACTGTGAAGGGGGTTGAAGAATGGAGGATTGAGAAAGTAGATGAGAGGTGATTGAAGCATGCAGATGAAACAAGAAGGGAAAGGTGATCAGAAACATTGAATTTACACACACATATTTTTTTTTTTTGTAAAGCAATCAAAGAGCATACCGGTACGTGCCTATGAGGAAATGTACCACTGTATATTTACATGAACTTCCATCTGCCAATAGATCGAACAACCCTTTCAGGCAACCAATGACATACCTTTAGAATAAACAGGTGTCTCAAGTTTCAATTTGTATTTGTTTCAACTGATTGATCAAGTTTCCAAACATCAAATTAATGTCAATAGCAACAGCAGAAAATAAGCTGTTTGGCATAGGCAGTGCCTGAGCACATTTCATATGGGTGCACGCACACAGACTCAATTGTTGCTCATCACACAAATGATTGACCTTTCCCTATGAGGCATCATTTGAAGGGAAATAACCCTCCACCCCACAAAAAAAAAAAAAAAAAAAAAATCTGCAGTTTTTTGATTGTGTCGAATCTAAAACTGTTTACACATAATACGGCTGGAGAGTATAATCCGCTACCTTGCATATATTTATTGCCAGCCTTTCTAAAAATATATATTTATAAATATCTAACAGACGGAAATTACTAGCCAATAAAGTGGCAGCCATTGCTTGTAATTATTCTTTGCAGGTTGTAGTCAAATAACGCCACGCGTTTATAGCTTCATATCCTTAAGATTCATACAGCCTCTATTTGTCTGTTTGCACCCTGAATGTCGCTCCACGCTCGCCCCCTCTTCTTTGGTTCCCTCCTTCGCTCCCTCCTCCTAGGACCCAAGAGTAATTCCATTATCAGCTCTAAGCCTCAGTGGGGGTAAATAGTGAGGGACATGCAGCTTTGACGCTTCGCCTTGTGGCAATTAGACAAAGCTGAGACCTTCGCACCCAGCAGGCGATAAGGCGGGGATTTCATCTTTGATTATAAGTGGCACAAACTGAATGTCTTCATTTTAGACAACTTGCATATCATGTTCTTGGAAATTAGTCATTCAGCACAAGCTAAGTCATGGTGTCCTCTAAATCAAGTACAGTACAATATGTACTTTATATTTTTTACATCATTAGATAAGGCACTTCTTTTATCAATTGACAATTTCTGTTCACACGATATTGCAAAAACATTTTAGTTGCATAACAGGTTGCTCATAGACACGCAAACATCATTTGGGGTTTCCCTACCTTTCATTTGAAGCTCATTATCTTCTGATATTCACAAGGGAATGGTCACATATTGGTGTGTTTGTGCTTCCAAAACAGAAACGAGAATGCAGGCATTTTGACTCAAATTTTTAAAATTTGATATCTCTACTTCCAAAAAGGTGGTTGTAAAAACAAAACAAAAGAAAAAACAAAAATAAAAACTAAACTAAACACTTGCTTTGAATTTATACCAATCACTCATAACATTTACCCAGCCTGCATGAATTATTCTCATGTTGCTGGACATTTTTCAGCCTGACTGGCTGGAATGGCCTTCTGCCTCCACATCTGTACATTTGGACATTGGCGATTTTTTTTCTTCTGAAAACTACCTTCAGTTCTGAGAGCAAACAGTCTGGTTGTGAGTACCGAATATTCATATTTGACAGAAACTTGCAAGGAAAATGCCTGCCATTCATTTATGAAGGCTTTTGGTTGATAAAAGTTGCTTCTCAGCTGAGAGAAATGATGGCCTCACACTCCATGGGCAATTGCGGAGCCACATACAATCGCATTTTTTTGAAAGCTTGGTTGTGGAAAATGACATTTCCATGCTCTGAGATGAATTTAGATGTTTTTTTTTTTTTTTTGGTTTGTTTGTTTGTGATTTTATTTATTTTTGGGTGAAACATTTGAACCACAAAAAAAAAAAAGAAAAAAAAAAGAGTCTCTCTGAATACAGCTCCCAAAACAGATTATGACATTTGATGGAAATTTTACAAAAGCTATTGGCCTGCATGGGCTTTCATATTTATTTTTCCTCACCTTTCAAGGGTTTCTATCAATTCAAGTAAAAGGAAATGTTTGCCTTGACACAAAACATTATAAAACCCAATTTGCACAGAAATAGAGACAACATTTTAAATTAACAAGCACACATACAGGTGCTCATCAAACGATTACAATATCATAAAAAAGTTTCAGTATTCACTTTTCAAAAAGTGAAACTTGTGTAATTCATACATTCATTCACACAGACCGATACATTACAGTCTCAAAAGATGAGCACCTGTATAGCTGAAATGTTTCGAACTCTCAGCATGACTCAGTCTGACATCACCTGTCTTTGCTCAATGATGCTGCAGTCCCTTGCTTCCCCTCAGATGCAAAATCGGCATTGTCGTGCTTGTAGCACAAGACTCTAAACCTGCAACGTGCCAGACAGAGGCCTCATTGCAATAAAACATGCACCAACCTTGCCTCATAAGCTTTAATGAGAGGAGGGGACCTTGTGCTGGTGCCTCAGCACCACAGCTAACACGTCGGACACAATAGGTCTCCCTGGATCTCACTGGTTCTCTCTCGACGGAAGCATTTGTGTAATTTTTTTTGTCTTGTTGTCATGTCTTTGAGCCATCATTTGTCTTTTTCATTGTATCCGTTAAGTCTCTCTTCCATGGACCTTGTATATAGTGAGCCTTGAAATATACTTTGCAGCTATCTCTGCTTCTGCAGCTGTTGCGCTGCAACACACAGCCCTGTTTGTTGATTCAGGAATCCATGTTTTAACAGCTCAGGCGAATAATTGCAATTTGTTTAACAGTAAATGAAATAACACTCATAATTATTGACTGTACCTGCGATGACAGTGCGGCAACAGACAAGATGCGCACTGATATGTCATGTGCAAACCCACAAGAGGCAGCTGCCACCGAATAAAAATTTACTGCACAAAGTAAATTTATAAAGCAATGTCTGGTACATTGTTTCATGTGAATAATAATAAGCAGATGACTACAACACAAGTCAAGTATATAACAAGAGCTCATTTGTGCAGCTAAAGCAGATAATGGTATTATTGAGAAACAATATTTGAATTTTTCATATAGAGCTTGTCCTCATTAGGGTTGCAGTTGAGCTGACAGCTGATTTTGCATGCCTCACTCATATTTGAGTGTTGGTCAGGCTCATCTGTGGGTATTTCATCACTTCCATCCTCCACCGTTGACTGCACAGGTTCTAGCGAAATGGGTTCCATAAGATGGCCTTCAGCGGGACGTGCACAGAAGTCCCTGACTTCAATTGGGATGTAAGTGGATCAGGCATGAAAGACCATAAGGCATAGAACTGACAGAAGCTGATAGAGACACAACCAGGGCAATGGTAGCTTGACTAAAGTCTGACTGGCACATTCGGTCTAAACCACTCTGGCAGATGGTTTCTACAAGTTCGGGACATACGTCTTCCAACTCAGGGGGCTCGCACAACTACTTGGTCATGTGGTGAATCGGATCCAAATTCTTATCGGGAGGCTCCTCTGAGAACACCTCGAAAGGGCATCAGCATCCGAATTTCATCGACGAGCACAAGATTGCAGTCTGAAAGAGTACGTCGACAGAGCTGCCAAACATTTGCGGTGTCTCGCTTGGCTGAAGTGAGCACATAGGTGAGAGGATTGCAATCTGTAAAATTGTCTCTATACATAAGCATGAAAATTTTTGCTCACACTCCACGTCAAGGCCAAAAACTCCAATTTGTGGGCCAGGTACCTCGTTTCACTCAGCGATAATCCACGACTAGCATCAGCAATCACTCGCAGCGTTCCTTCCTGCTCCTGGTACACCACACCCAATCCTGTTGTGCTTGCATCCGTGTGTGATATGTAAGGCAACTTCGAATTGGCGGATCCAAGGACAGGTGCTGATGTCCCCGGGAGCGTGTTTAACTGATGCTTGACTAGAAGTACCTGTGACTAAAGCTAAATTTTGGCAGGGTTTTTACAATCTGGACCTGGAATTGACAGCTCTGATACCACTTGTCCTTATTTGGGTCACGGGAGCCTATTCCATCTGATGTCGGAACTGGACCAGGTTCCAGCCAACTGCAGGGGAAATACAATTACTGTATAATTGGAATAAAAGTTAAAATGGCAGTGGTGCAATCTCAAACTGCAGATTGTGATGAACAATTAAATTAGGATTGATATGATGCACATTGTGCAAGGTCAGAGTCCTCCAATGAGGCAACAGAAGCTTTGAAATGATGACGCTAAAGCATCTGGCACTCAGCGCCCACACACACTTCCATCTCTGGCAGTATTATTTTCTAAGTGTGTTGTCATAAAGTTGGCCATGGACATTTTCAGAATTAATCCACGACTCTCTTGCCGGCCTAACTTTCTTGGTCGCATTATTTTATTTCGCATTTAATGAGGAAGAATTGTGAGCACTCCACCGCCCAGAGATTTTATTGGTGTAGTAGGGTGTATAGTACTCGCGTAGCAATGACTGTTTTTCTCTCTTGGGTTGATAGTTGCCATCAGCTCCCAGAGGCTTTGAGACTTGCCAGAGAGCAAATTTGTTTTCGAGAATATACTGTTGAAAGAGAATGAAAAGTGCCCAAAGTCTGGACTTTTTTTGATTTTTCCATGTGTTTTTTCAGTGTGCCTGAATATTCCTTTGTAAATTAGAAATATTCAGATAACCAGTGTGCATGATGGTCATGAATGGACCCATCTGCTGTAACACAGATATATTTTCTCTAATAGTGTAGAAGTTCACTTTCCCCCACTTAAATGTAAGCAGAGTGAATGTGAATATCGATCTGCTTCTATGTACTGTATCTGCACTGTGATTGACTGGCGACCGATCCTGGGTGTTATCTTCATTTTGCCTGACGTCAGCTGGCATGGGCTTCAGCACTCTGGCACCCTGAACAGGCAAAGCAGTACAGAAGATGGTTGGAATCTTCACTGGGGTCATTTTTTTGGTCGTTGATTGTGTAATATATACAGTTCTGTATTTGTTGTCATATTGAATAAAACATTTTTGAAATGAACGAACGAAAAAAATCTGTATTCATGAGTTACGAAAAATGACAAATGGCAAATGGTGGCTCGTCCGCAAAAAGCATGTACGGTACTTGTCCGTGGTACAAACAAAGTTTGAGGACCTTTGAATTATGGGGCTAAAATAATGAATAGTCCTCAAATTCTAAACATGCACATACAACCATACATCTGAAAACATGTTTCAACAAAGGCCACTCTGATTTGTTCTTTAGTTGTGTCCGTGTGTCCAAATGAAGTGCTGAACGTGAGGTCAGCAAGGTGAGGGATGGCTAGAGAAAAAGCTCTTGGGTAAAACTTCCACAGTGATATCTTTTCTTTCCCCTGCACCTGATCCTGCATGCTCCCTTCCCCGCTGCCGTCATCGGCAGGCGTGCTCCCCCTGGCAGCATGGAATACACAGTCTAAGAATAGAAGTACTGATTGGGGAAAATGAGAGCCGGTACCCAAGATGCTATCTTTATAGTCTTAAGTGTTGCCGCAGTTCCTGAATATGCTAATAGTTCCTGACATAAGGCCATTTCCCCAATGTGGTCCCAGGGACAGTTCAAAATAGGAAAGGACATGGTTATTCCAATGGTTCTGACTTTCATTAAAATAGTAAGCAGATCTTGGGGACCCTCAGAACCGAAACACTATCTCTTCCAGCAATTGGCTTGACCTTCCAATTTTTTTGAACATTTCCATGAGGCCATGGGGGAAAAAAAGAATCAGATTATACAAGTAATTGAGTTACTAGTAATTACCGGTAATATGAAATGCTCACCAGCCTCTTTTGGTCATAATAAAACAATATGATTTACCAGCCACAGTTCTATTGAGGATTTTCCTCTTTGGCTTTTTGGCCGATATGCGAGGGAGATTAGCAGATCCCATTTTTTGTAATTATGTTGTTATGTCATACACCACGTGCTGGATTCTAGTTCACCTATTGGAGTGCATTTTCCTTGAAATTGTGTTCAACCGCCAAAGCATTTGTGCATTTCCAGCATGGAAATGATAGAAAACATACAAATGCGGCATGAGACAATTTGTCAACCAATCAATGGACTGAGCTGTGTCTTGCTTCATACTTTAGGTACTTTACTACTGTGATTAGTACCTTGGAAAATGGCAATTCAAAAACTGGCGTGCCTTTTCAAAAATGAACCAAAATGACTTTGTGGGATAGCACAATGTCTTGTTGGAGCGACAGTTTTCTTCTGAGTAGCCATGGCACGCATGCAAATGACCCAGATGGGAGAAAGTCCCTCTGGTGTACACAGAAATACTTTCTGTGTAGAATGTGTATTGTGTCCAGTTCCCCTCCAGTGATCCAATACATGGCCAGGCTCTCAAGCGCCCTTTGTTGTGATCCTTAATTTGACAAATTCACCTTCAATTGGCAATTTGTCTATTTTTTAGGGTGTATGTGAGGGGGTTGGAGGGGGGGGGTATGTAAAAGGATGAATGGTACAGATTATATGGTTGTCTTTGCAAATAACAAATGGCAAGGGGCAGACTTGAAAATTGACCTTTTGCAAAAAAATCCATTCTTCCATTTTTAATATCTTGCTGTGTTCCCAAGTTACTTGGGGGGAGTTCTCATAATTGGTCAACGATGAATATGGATTAAGAATAATGAGCAAAACATGCAAACAAAAAAAGGTGTTTTGATTGGAAGTTCTGCTGTCTCTGAGCAACGAGTGAATATTAATCGATGATGAAAAAGCAGTTTGTGGTGTTCTACATGGATATCATCCTGAAATCTTCATCCTATTTTATAATTTTATTATTCAGTTATTGTTTAAATACCTACAGCCAAATAGCACTAACACAATCCCCACATTTTGCAGTGTAATATTATAGCATTCGAATTCATTATTTCTTGATACATTGTGGTGTTCCACTACCGGTAATCTGTTTAATTACCATCCGCCCTTTTTCAGTATTTGCAACCTGCAATTTAACAAATGCATGGAAATTGAATCGATTACAGTACTTGCTAATTTTACAAAAAGTCAAGGGGTAAAATTAATGAGACAAGGACATAACATTGAAAAAGAATTGTTGAATGAATGTTTTTTTTTAAAATTATTACCAACATGAAAGTATCAAAATTTGTGTGCGTGTGTGTGTGTATGTGTGTGCGTGTGCGTGCGTGCGTGCGTGCGTGAAACAGCGGCGGGGAACCCTAATGTGACACATAAGCTTTTATCCCAGTAACCCGGTCAACTTTAAGCGCTACTAACAGTAACTCACATGGAGTGGCCCTTTCCTGTATGAGCAGTCATTCGTCACAAACACATGCCCTGCTGATATCGAAACCATTTGTCATTGCAGGCAGGTAGATGGGGAGTAAGGAGAGTAAGGTGCCCACGAGACTCATGCAGTATGTAGGCAATACAGTATGTAGGCACAATCACACTTTCACACTGATGTTTTTTTATTTAGCCAGCAATTTTGTCATCTTGCATAAACCTTTTAAGTATGCTCAACTTGTCAACGACACTTTGCCTGACCGCCTCAGGAACACCAAGCCTTTTCAAGGTTTTTGTAACATCCTCATTCATCTGAATGTATTTTTTTGAAGTGGGTGCATGAGCATAATGTTCAAGCAAAAGTACGGCTTCAATGCCAATGTCTCCTAGAGACTATACGATTTGTTTCAGTGCCTTTTTATGATGGACGTGTGACACACAATCAAACAAGGGCGCTGCAAATTTGGCCACTTTTCACCTACGGTAATTTCAGATTTGAATGCAGCAGTGAGGGCTTGGCTGAGTGTCTGTTACCAGAGGTGGTGGTGCAGCTGGTGCAGCTTTGATGGGAAAACAAAGTAGCTCAGTTGATCACACTCGGCTCACAGAAAATCAAAGACGTGATTCAGAGAGACTCAAGGTCATGTTTCATCAAAACTTGGAAGCTATGAGAGAGGATGTATCCGTACATCGAAACCTAACACTCGACTGTGTGAGCGTGTGGTTTGTCTGTGCATGCCACCCTTTGCATCTTGTAACCGATAGGCGACAAGAATATTTTCAAATGGAATTTCCTCATCGTTTTTAAAACAATTCTCACAATACATGAGTGACACACGCCTGATATGTAAGAACTAAAAATAATAATAACAATAATAATAATCATAATAATAATGGGCTGCCCAGTGATCCAGTGGTTAGTGCGATGACCTCACAGTGCAGATGTTTCGGGTTTGATTCCAGCTCTGGCCTTCCTGTGTGGAGTTTGGATGTTCTCCCCGTGCCTGTGTGGGTTTTCTCCGGGTACTCCGGTTTACTCCCACATTCCAAAAATATGCACGGCAGGCTGATTGAATGCTCCGAATTGTCCCTATGTGTGAGTGTGAACGGGTGTCCCCCACCTCATGCCCGAAGACAGCTGGGATAGGCTCCAGCACGCCCCGCAACCCTTGTACGGATAAAGCGGATCAGAAAATAGATGGATGTATGGATAATGATGACGATGATGATGATTGATGATGATGATGAATAACAATGATGATGATGATAATAATTCTCATTAAAAGTGTGTGTATTATAGGCTGCTCCGGGCTGTGGTGCTCTAGATTCAGTCTCATCTAGTTGGGAAGTGCCTGTTCTGTCTCTCTTCAAGTGTAACATTTTTGACATTTGTGTCTCTAAGTATGTCCTCTTTTGATACAGGGTGCTCAAACTGCGATCTGAACTAGCTTTGAGTGTCTACTAAATATGACATAGCAAATGTCTGCACAACACCAATAGAAAATGCATGATTTACTCTCAATCAATAGGAGTGAAATAGTACAAGTGACCCCATGATCTGGTAACATACCATCTGGGGGTTGGTTGGTAATCTCAGGGTTTTGACAAGGGAGCTACTGTAGGATTTCTGTGAAAAGGCAACCTCGCTACTCCAGGATGAGTAGTTAAACTTTCTGCTCCCTCGGAAATCAGCGCACACACACACACACACACACACACACACACACCCCCACACACACACACACACACACACACACACACACACACACACACACACATACGCGCTGCAGGGCAGCA
>CAAKHF010018055.1:0-18863 GCA_901007745.1 Hippocampus kuda | reverse complement strand
GATGTTTTACATGCTTATAATTATCCAAATTTTAAAAGGCAATGTCTTATATATTGATCCTGTTAAATAAAAATTAAAATAAACAGGGAGACTAAAAAAGTTACACACACACACAGAACAGGATTGTGTTCTTTTCAGCATCACATACCTGATGGTCCAGTGCTTGTTGAAGCGCAAATATCCTCTGTCTGTGTCTCACACACCACTTCTATTGCAGTCTCGTCTTCCTCATTCTCAGCATCTTCATTTGTATCCCTTTCCTGCTCTGTGTCCTCGCTCTGAAAATAAATGAATCCCGTGTCCTCTGACTCTCCCCCTCTGGTGCTTTCAACTTGCTCCTCTTCAAAACTCTCACCACCATCATCATCGGACTCTCTCTGTGTGTCTGGATCAATTTGTTTCTTTTTCAGATAGAAATATGATGTAATGTCCGTTTTTCTTTTCGTTTTTAATGTTAAATGTTTAAGTGAAGAGGAATTATAATTAATAATGCTACTGTTGGGGGCTTGTTTAATATAATATAAAATATAAATGGTGTGTCGAAAATAGCACTCGTGTCGTGGTAATTTCCTTCTCTCCTGACTGCTTCGAATTTTCCCGCTCATTTTTAAGTGGTGCAGCGCATTAAAGGGTCCGACTAGAATGTTAAGCCATGCACTTTGGTTCCACCTTACGTGTCAGTGACTCGGCGCGTCTGCGTCATCTACGCTCGGAGGGGGGGCCACAGGGGGGCCAGAATCAGTGCTACAGGGGCACTGGCCCCCGTTGGCCCCCCCCCCCAGAACCGCCACTGAACTCAACTGTATTTATAGAGCACTTTCAAACAGCCATTGCTGCATACAAAGTGCTGTACATGGAGCAATTAACATATACAACAAACAGTAAAGCAAATCGGTAACAAAGACGGTAGAAAGCACCGAATAGCAAAACCAAGAACAAATCTAAGTCATACTGAGTCAAATGCCAAAGAATACAAGTGAGTTTTGAGGCGGGTTTTAAAGTTCTAGTTACCAACAACAATGCTATGAATCGTGTCTTAATCTGTCTTTCTGAAATAAGGCTGAAACCGGTCCTTGAGTAATTTGAGTACCTCGGTACAAAAAAATGCTTGAGGCAGCTTTTCTGCCCTCATTACCTACATATGTTTAAATTGTCAGCAAGAAGGCCAACTTCGAAATAAACCCTACTTAGCAAATAATATGTGGACATCAATGCCAAGGCTCGCTTTTATCTTGACGCTGTAACTTCGGCCGCATGTCGCGGCGTATCGGCTGACTTTACTCTCTTCCAGGCTGTGTTTGGGGCATTGTTTATTGCCATCACAAACTGTTTCTACTGAAGACAACAGCTCAACATTGCACTGAAACAATGATCAGTCGCTAATTACAGGTGGTAAAAAAAAATGACTCAATTAGGCTGACACTGTGCTGTACAGCGAGCTCGCAGGGCTCAACTTAATAGACCTAAATGACTCTGCACACGTTGGTGGTGACAACCTGACACAGTCCTACTGATCACTTTTTGATAAATCAGGCTTACTCTAGTGCAGGGATGCCCAAACTTTTTGGACCGAAGATCGACTTTTCGATCAACCAACCTCCCACGATCGACCCATTACCACACACGCACATACACACGCATGCCGTGATGAGCAACAGCCATGACAGGCATGCGACTCACTTTTGCAGCCTGTTAACTATCGTAGCTCACACGTACCGTTTTAAAATGCTTCCCTCGGCCCTCTAGATTCCTGTTCTTTGCCCGTGCCCTCGGTGAATTGTACATGAAACAAACTCTGAATGTGAATAATGATAGCGATAAAAGATATAGCGCAACAGCTCTGATTACAAGCTGCAATTGCAGACTGCTGAGCGCTAACAATTCCGGTGACGCAGGTAAGGCGCCACCGTAGGTTAAAGATTTACCCACTTTATTTATTTATTTTTTTTTTAAAATACTTTTTGTGAAAATGAGACTGATAGGATGATTAGGGTGCAGTGTACATTAACACAAAAAATATATTACTAACATGGACGAAGACACACAAATGGTTGTTTGTTTTTTTTCTCCTCTACACCCCTCGCGATCGATTTGGGACCAGTCCGCGATCTACCGGTCGATCGCAATCAACGTACTGGGCACCCCTGCTCTAGTGTGTTGTTTTAGCTGCAAAATCGCTAATGTGGTTGTGACGTCACTTTGTCTCATAACCACACTTTATACGGAGAGATTTATCTCAATTGTCACACTGTTTCTGGAGAGGAAATTAGTTTAAAATTAAGTACAGTATAAAATGTTGATTATCTGAAAATGACAACCCGTTGGCTGCTTATCATTCAGTGGAAATGTGTCTTTTGTGTTCTTTTTCTTTCTTTCTTTCTTTCTTTCTTTCTTTCTTTCTTTCTTTCTTTCTTTCTTTCTTTCTTTCTTTCTTTCTTTCTTATCTTTAACCAAGCGAAAAAATATATATACATTTTATCTCTGTTTTCATCTGAGTGATTATTCAATTGAAATTTCAGTCGGATATTCAAATCTCAGCCCAAGTCTTAAACTAGTTTGGTGAAACCGTGCCATCACGTCATGGATGGATGGGTTTGGTGTAAAAGAGCTCAATCTCAACCACATCCCCTTGTAGAAATCTACCCAAAAAGAATGTAAGCTGTTATAGCAGCAAACTGCAACTTAATTCCTTTTCCTGTTCATGTGATGGTCAAGAGTGCCATTGCTTCTAGTACATATCTTGTTTAATTGACCGGCAATTGTCTCAACAAAGCAAGAAGAAAGCTAACATGCTAAGATTGCTATCAACTTGCAGGATCTGCATAGGGCAAAAGAAAACCAAGACAGATGCCATGTTTTTGCTCATTGTCGTAGTCATGCATAGTATTGTATCTTCGTTTATGGCTCTTGTCCAGCCTGGTATGCATATACATGTTATGCAAGAGTGTCAGGATCACACTGTCAGACTGATCAACAAAGTAATCAAGAGTGGGAGAAAAAGGTTGCATAAAAGCAGCATGATTGGTAGCAGAGTGATGGAAAGGCATAGAACGGCACTTACTATTTTCAGACAGGCTGCGTGGGTTGAAATGCGCTTTTATGCTGCAAAGGTGTGATATTTTCAAAGCAGAGCGGGATCCACAGTACATCTCACTGTCTCATTGTAAATTGCTTTAAATATGTCATTTTCTCCCCTTCTAGTTCTCCTTTCTATCCAACGGTCGAGCCTGAGCAATGACTTCAAAGTGAGCGGAAGAGTCAAAGATGTTCTGCGTGATTGTCTCTCATTATCGGCACCACCTCAATTAATTTCTGCTACTTGTCTTTTCTTCTTCCATTGGTAATATTCTCCTTCAGGAGAAGACCACGTGCTTGGAGAGAATTGCTGCATTTGCATTTTTTATTTGTGTCGCTACTTTTATAATGTGTCCCTTATTTTTCATGACATGGATGGCTGAGTGTACTCATGTTGTTCTCCAATAGGTTGTGGCCCAGGGGAAGAACAGTCGTGGCTACCACTACATTCTGTCCAATCTTGTAAGTAGTAATTGAGATGCTGCAGGGCGTGGAGCCTGCCTTTTGCTGTATGCAGACATCGAGGTTTCTTAATGGCACACACCCAAAACACATTAGACTTTTGCATTAAATGGTCTGGATTTTACCCACTATCTGATCAGTCCCAATACGGCCGCAAGACAATATCACCTAAGTCCTAATAAATGTGAATGTGCAATATAAATAGCCCAAGAGGCAATAGAAAATAGCAGTAAACATTTTCAATTGCCTGTGGAGGACAGCCTTTTGCCTCTAGCCCACTCACTCAGGTATGAGAAATGTTCACTTGCACTAGTCTGAGTGATCCCACTCACATTTTTCCAGACTCATAATGTGCGTTTGCTGCCCTTACATACAATGCTGCGCTAACAAAACCGTAACTTCACCTTAAAAAGTGCAAGTCCAGGTCATGGCTACAGGACGATTGATCAGATTTTAAAACATGATTTTGTTTTATTCATTTATTTTTTGATAACTGGTTTGTGATTGTTGAAGTGACTCAACCAGGCTTCTTCCAAATCAGCCAATGTGACTATAGCCTCAAGCAGTCCTCCCTTTTTTTTTTTTGGGGGGGGGGGGGGCGCAGCGGCGCAATGTCGGCAGGGATCCCTGGCATCCGATATTTTTCTTTGCCAAACAACTTTGAAGAATAAAGTATAATCATGCATTTATGACAATAGGTGGCTGTGTCGCTCTCATTGTCACAGTGTGCTCAAGGCGTATTAGCTGTAAGATGTATTTTGTTTTTTGTACAGAGTATGCACACACACAGCCGAGAGCAGAATATTTGAAGTGCAGCAAACAAACCCTTAAGATATAACATGGAAACATATTGAACAGGGATCAACAGAAAAGTTGGGAGAGCCTAAAAAAAAAAAACAATGTTATTAAAGTTATTCTTTGTCACAGTGCGCTGAAATCCCAAAGACACAAGGAAATGCAGGGTTGAAAAGACTTTTGTCATAGGTCAAATGGCATGACTTTTTCTTGTGACTGATTCCAAGTGAGCCCTTAAATCGTTCTGAAGATCCTAGATTAACATTGCTCAATACACCATACTGCACATTAATTTTATTTCTGCCATTTCAAAACTGTTTACGCAAGTGGAAAAATTCTTTGCAGCACCTCTCATTTTGTATGCACCACACTGGTACCGCTATGTGTGCCATTTAAAGACGCAAATACTATGTAAATTCCAGGATCAACAACATAAGATTGCGTTTACCCAACATGGGTTGAAGATAAACAAAACAACAACAACACAAAACACCCACAGTCAAATTATAACAACGGTGGAAGTACACTCATGTAGGTATAGCGCTATTGGATATACAGTAAATCACTTAAAGAAACATGCAAACTCCACACAGGAAGAACTGAAGCCGAAATTGAGCCCTGTGTCTCTGCACTGGGAAGCATGTGTGCTAACTAGTCGACTACCGTGCCGCCCCTTGAAGACAACATGTGTATTAAAAATACTTAGCATCTGACAGTCCACTAACTTAAGTCTCTGATGGAATGGTGTTTATCTGGCTTCAAGTTAAAACCAAATTTAAAATGAGCAAATATGTTACTTTCACCTTGGCTAGAGCACTCTGCTTGTTAATCAAATGCACCATGTGCACTGCCAAAATAACACAAATTTATTTTTGTAGGGTATCGCCTCAAGCCTTATTAAAGGGAAAAATGAAATCAAAAATGTTTGTTTAACAAGTTTTTGCCAATCCCCTTTCCCCCCTTTCTCGTCTCAGGGATTTTCTAATGTGAGTTTGGACAAAGTCTTTACCGGAGGAGCCAACATTTCAGGGTTTCAGATAGTCAACCCTGAGAACCCCATTGTGCAGCAGTTTATGCAACGCTGGGAGCGCCTAGATGAAAGAGAATTCCCAGAAGCCCGGAATGCTCCTCTGAAGGTACTTTGATTGGAAGGCCTTTCACTGTGCATGCAAAGTAAGATGATCACTCTGTAAGATGATCACCCACTCTGAAGTCTGTCATGTTTTTTTTTCTTTCTGCTCATCCTGTTTGCCTTTGTCATTCCTGTACGTCTTCTTCCTGCTCTTTACTTCCTCTACTTTGCATTACCCCCTCCACTCCAACAATCAATATATCGATAAACAGTGCAAAGCAAGGATATATTGTAGCTTCAATTTACATCTAATTAAACAATGAGCAAGAAAGAAATGGATTTTGAATTGCATCTAATTAGATTTTGTCATGCTGCAGTGCCCACCCCACCAAAAAACAACAAAACAAAAAAACAAAACTAGTCGCCCAAGCCGTCACTGTTGAAAAGGTCAGACTAAGTTAAAGGGGACGTGCATGGGGAATAAGAGCCAAAATTGATGTGCTAGTCCCATGCAAATTATGCACGAAATGTTTTGAAATTCTTACCACATGACCGGAAGTTCTAATCAAATCTGTCTGATCAGATTGCTGAGGTAAATGCATTTATGTAGTACTCGTGTAGCTTCGGAGTGCTCAAAGCTCATCTAGTCTGACCCCAGATGCTAATTCAGCGGCTGAGTAACTTGCTAAAGGATATTTCAGTTGGATGAAAGGGAAGTGGGAGTCAAACCAGCAACTTTTTTGTTCCATCACCTCCTTTGGGAGTCCTCTGAGCCAAATGACAAAGACATGACATGACGTGAAGGGGAAACCCTTCGCCGGTGGGCATCTCAAGTTTTCCTAATTGTTGTGTAGGAAAGAAAGCTGCTCTCCATCTCTGAAATACAACGTTCAAAATCAGTAATCCTAGCTCGCTGTGGTCCACATGTTTTTTATTCTTCAATTGCAGTACACTTCAGCGCTGACACACGATGCCATCCTGGTGATAGCAGAGGCCTTCCGCTACCTGCGGCGCCAACGTGTGGACGTCTCGCGCCGTGGCAGCGCCGGAGACTGCCTTGCCAATCCCGCCGTCCCTTGGAGCCAAGGCATCGATATCGAGAGAGCTCTCAAAACGGTAGGGGTGGAAAGATAAGACCAAGAGGAAGATGGCGGGCGAGAGGGGCAAACCAATGAGTGGCGAAACAGGCTGGAAGAAGCGAAGCAGAGATAGCGAACCAGAGCGAGATAAAGATGGAAAGTGACAGTGAAGGAAAGCGAGCATGGAGCTGTTCTGCTGCCGCCGCCACCACCAGATATCTTTGTGCAGGGCTCACTCAAATTCAGACCCTCATTACCATAAAACTACATCTTTTATTAAAATGAATCCAGTTCATCATTTGATTAACAGACTGTGCACACCCCGGTAGCTCCGGGGACATGAGCACTATAATACCGGCTGTGTATGCAAAGTGATCTGTGTGTGTGTGCGTGTGTGTGTGACATGACAGGTCCAAGTGAAGGGGATGACTGGCAACATCCAGTTTGACAACTATGGCCGTCGAACCAACTACACCATAGATGTGTATGAGATGAAAATAGGTGGGCCAAGGAAGGTGAGAACAAAGGCCTTCATCATTCCAAATAAGATAATGCTTTTTTTTTTTTTTTTGCTCATTAATAATACTTACAAATAGAAAAAACAAAGAACGTAGATGTCTTCATTTAAAAAGAATACAAAATATTTTAAACACTCAAAGAGGAAATGCCACCATCGGCTTAGTAGGTCTTATGGGTCAACAATAACACCGTTTCAACAATCAAAACATGCAAAACAAAGGAAAGTCATGCAGCGTTACGAAACTGCTAACTTTGTTAGCCTGCTTGCGAACCTGGAGAAAACTCACTTAGAAGGGGAAAACACAGATCCGATTATGTAGCAATACAAAGCATTTCACTTTGATTAGTTTTGTGGAAACCAGGATTTGATTTCCTGAAAACAATCAGCCGGTTGATAGTGCAGTTGCAATGAAAATGGATTTATGAACAGAAGCGGCAAGGCAACAGAACCTTGAGGAACAGACCTAGTATAACATGAAGTGAGGGTAATTTTCCTCCTAAGTACTCCACTCTATTTTGACTCAGGTGCATCAAGATATGATTAATCAAAACACATTTCTACACAATAAATGAATTAAATGGTTATCCACACCCTAATCAAAACACTCCAAATTGCTGACAAAGGGTTGGTGGTTAAATGAATTGGCTGACATGTAACTTTCAAACAGCACTCGATGAATATTGCCCACATGTTTGAGTATGCTAAACCATTCACATGTATTGTCCTGGAAGACTGTGTGACGAATGAGCCATTCCCTCCATTTATTCAATGCTAAGGGCCCTAAGTGTCAGAAGAATAGCAGCAGTCTTCCCTTGTCTATCTCTATTGGATAGCAGCTCTGCTGAGCTACGGCGAGTGTTAGGAGGCACACAAATCACCCCCAGCCTGTGATCAGACTGCTAAAAGTGTCCCATCATGAAAGATGAAAGAGTATTCCCATGTCATGGGACTGTGCAGGTATGATTTCTGGCCCTCTCCTGGCAGTAATTACCATTCAAATAACCAATTACTGCAAAAGAGATCTGAGAATTTCTCCCGCTCACCTTGGAAATGGTAATTCCCAGTTGTGGGTTCACATTATAGTATATAACGACCTCTGGCTTTATTTCATAACCTCACCCAGTTCCAAGAGACAGCTGTGATTTTCTCGTGAGTGTGATCGGGGCCGATCTGACATATGATTACACCGCCGGCCTTTCAGGCCTACCAAACTCACACTTCAATTAGCATCACGCTACCCTTACAGCTAAAAAGGCAGCCGAGAGCACGGATCCAGTGGGGGTTACGAGAGTGGGGTTGGGGGGTGGAGGGTTGGGGTCACAGGGTGAGTGTGAGGCAGCGAGCGCATCGAAGACAAGCTGGGCAGCAGTTTGTCAGGAGCGGGAGGCCAAGTCAGCCCAGCGGCAGTGAGAGGAGGAGGAGGCCTGCAAGCTGCCACTGTCACGAGTGATGTATGGGGCTGATATGTGTCCCGGCCACTCAGGGTGAAATCAGGACTTTGCCTCTGGAGCAGCGCTCCATGACACGACTCTCATTCCACAACTCGCATCCCATGAGCATGCAGACAGGAAGGACAAAACAATTTGAGGTTTCGAACGCCGTGGATATAACCGACAACACATTCTCAACAGCCGCAGCGAAACTTTGCTCCATTCTGGCTCCTCCACTCAGTGTGTGAATGTTTTCCTCCTTCTTTGTAACACCTGCCTGGCCCAAATATTTAAAGATCTGACAGGGAGAACAAAAAAAAAAAAAAATGGAGGCCAGATGCGAATGTGAAAATCAGAGCCAGCAACAGTTAGAAGACTGGCAGCAACATATGCAAGGCGTTTCATCGTGAGCCAGAGGAGCCATTATTTCAGACGGGCAAACAAACACTTGACGGTGGTGTGAGTTAAGCATCTGTACAGCAGAATTCAGAGTAACTATTACGACAGGGCTTCGCTGAAGAAACTGTAGAGCCACTGGAATTATATGCTAAATTATGAAGCATGTATGCAGTTCACAGGCTTGAATATCAATTATTTATCATCAAACCTGGGAGGGATTTAACTTGTCTGCCATTTTCTTATCTACTGCAGAAAAGGCAGCACTGGATTGAAAAATAAATAAAAAACCCACGGGAGATTTTTAAAATGAATCACGTACTTTCATGTACATGATAATTAGTTACATCACTGCACCACTCACATTTTAACATTCTTCTCATTTGTTTCTTTTATAGTATATGCTGTAGCCTTCTGGGAAATGCATTGTTTCAAAGAACTCGGCACCATGGTCATTAAGGCCTAAACCAGGCATGGCAAACTATTTTTTTTTTTCTGTCAAAGGCAACATTTACATTTTCCTGAAGTACTCCAAGGACCATACTGAATTCATGATTATAGATTTAGATCATATGAAAATACAATTGATGTGATTTCATATTGCTTTGATGAGTTATTATGTATTACTGCATACATGCATTTTTAGGAGCAACGTTTTGATTTTTCTTTTAAATGTAGCCTTTAAAACCCACAAAGATTGACCAAATAATACCTCCAAAATAGAGCTGTTTTTAACATTCAAGTTTTAACAAGATGCAAATACTACTTCACATGTGATTATTTTCACTTCCACTTATTTTGAACCTTTGTTGTGATTTTATATTAACGGTTGCTGTTTGCATCCAAACTCCATTTTGTGTGTTTCAAGCTGTTGTGGCACTCAAGATTGACATTCTTCATTCCTCCCTAAATACCCCAAAAGCTCGGTTTCTCCACATTACAATTGCTTTCACTTTTACATTGATAAGCCTTACACTGGTTTGGTCATAAGAACGACTCGTGCCGCTGTGCAGTATTTTGCCCATTTTCCTATATTAACCTCCCCCCCCCAAAAAAAAATATAAATATATAGTTGATGATGTCCCATCATGTCAAAACCTTATTTATGCTGTACGATTATTTTTGTTATCTTCTTCATTTTCAGATTGGGATAATTTCCAGGCTTGTTTTTCATCCTCATTTGGAACTAGAGCAGCACTAACCCAAATTCTCTTTTTACAGATCGGGTACTGGAACGAGTTCACACGCTTTGTAAATATAATGGACCCGCAGGTCACCAACGACTCCTCAGTGGAAAACCGAACGATTGTGGTCACTACTATTATGGTACACTTTCCAAATTGTTTGAAATGTTTCACGTATTCTGCCACTCAAGGTCATGGTGTTGATTGCCAATGAGTGATACATTCTGTCCTGGGCGGGTAGAACCACATCTTTTTTGTGTTGCTTTCCATCCACTCACTACATGTTGAAACAGTCGGCCTGCGACGGGGGAGTGTTTCAACTGTATCCGTGTGGGTGTCAAAGCATTTTGATTGTTCATACTTCAGTGGCCTGTCGTAGCAGTGACATCACAATAATGGTATCAATAGTATTGGTTGACTCCATCAGTTACATACGTAAGTAGACCTGTCTGTCCTCATCAAGTAAATGTTCTCTGACACTTGGGATCGACTGGCCGAAGGATTGACGTCAGGATGATAATGATGTTTTTTTGGGGTTTTTTTTTACAAGATGGTAAAAGCTAAATAGTAGGAAATTGTGGTATTTTTCCTTGTCATTTTCCTTCAATTGATCCTTCTATTTGTTCTGTGTTGAACTTCCATTGGGTAATTCTGTACTAATATCGTAACCAATTACTATCGTTCAAAACTGTGAAAGATAAATGCATGGAAATGAAAAGCACATATTTGGAATCAAGTGTAGCACTCAGGAGGAGGAAATTTCAAGTTGAGAAATACAGTTGGAAGATAAGATGAGTTAACCGAAGGGAAGGCTTGACGGATTCTGAGGTGAGGGGATGTGTTCAGCACTGAACAAACAAACCATTTCTTTCCAACTTGCACTCTAATTGCGTGCGGCTGTAATGACGATGCCCGCTCTCCTGGGCAGCCCTATTGTTTGTTAATGATGATGTGCTGGGGAAGAGAAAAGATAAGCTGCACCAGCATTTTGAAAATGAGATGAAAACCCAGCACACTGCTCCTTTGATTCCTTCATACTGGGAGTGGTTTTGCATTTTTCCCTCACTGGAAAGCTACAGCTTATTTTATTTCGTTTTTGTTTACTTTTGTATAGATTTTTTTTTTCTTATTTCTTGGAATGGAACAGCCTTTATGTGCGCGCTAGTGCAATGAGCTTGAATATGTTGAAATAAGATTGGGCACTCTGATCGCTCTCCTGTCATTAGCATTTACTTGTCAAGCCCATCCCCATTCCCATCCTCACCCACCACTTTGCTGACCTTGCCTATCCAATGACTCCCCAGCCCATTATGCCTCTGTACTCCTCCCTTCGTTCATAGTAAGGGCCATTTACACAACACTGGTTTTAACACAAAACAGTTAAAAGTTGTTCCGTCTTGGCTGTTTGTTCAAACAACGCAAATGCTGAGAAAAGAGATTCCAAAAACAGTGAGGGCCAAGATCAGAAATGATTCATTTACAAACATCGACGTTTCCCGCTTCGCCATGGCATGCGTTTATTTTCAGTTGGGCATCTTTTTTACCACCTATGCAAGAAGAACCCAAAGTCAAAACATTTCCACTGTTGTGTAAACGCACCCAAAAGACAGTTTTCCTCCAAGTGATACCGCTCGGGTTGTTCTGCCGTGATACGTTTCGTATCTGTAATTCCTTCAAAATCAGACTTATATTGCAACTGCGGGGTGCATAAAACAAAATGTAAGCTGCATAAATGACAGTAAGTTAATAGCATAACATCATCGCACAACGCCAGAACATACCATCCTTCCACAACATAATACACTGCATCGCAAACAAGAAACATACAGAAGAGCGTGGACAAGAATCTGTCTACCTATACCCAGATAGCAGTGTACACCCCCATAAAAGCACGCCACGACAACCAGTAATGTGTGACTGAAAGCAGCATAGTTCAGGTCAAACATTTTGGGATCCTTTGGTGCGATAAAATGCAGTATCACTTGGTGGAAACGGCTTAAGTCCGGTATGTTTTCCCTTCCTTCGCTCCTTCTTAAGGTTCCACAGTGTCGCACCCTTGGGCTCAAATTGGGTTGGGCGCATTGGGCTCAGTGGCTTCCATTTTTCTTGATAAAAGCTGCGTGTCCATGCCATCACGCTGCTGTTATCAGAACTTATATGTGCATCACCTCTTTCTGCATGACCGCATGGTCGTGTATCTAGCAACTAGTCGAGTATGTAGTATGTTAAATCTGTGCGCCAGTGTGAGTGCACGGGTTCAAATGAGCGCATGCTTGTATCATGCTGTGTATTTAACTGAATGTGTGCCAAGCGGCAAGTAAACCAGCGTGTGTTTGAACCAACAGGAAGCGCCGTACGTGATGTACAAGAAAAATTATATGCATCTGGAGGGGAATGACAGATATGAAGGCTACTGCGTCGATTTAGCATCTGAGATTGCCAAACATGTTGGAATTAAGTACAAACTGTCTATAGTAATGGATGGGAAGTATGGAGCCCGAGACCCCGAGACCAAGGCGTGGAACGGGATGGTGGGTGAACTGGTCTATGGGGTGAGTACTGGGAGCCTCGTTTTTCACTGATTACATGGCAGTTTGCAAGGAACTTCAACATGAGAGGAGATCTCATTTTTCTGTCTTAAGCTGATCACCAACAACTCATAGGCTATTGCCCACCCCAAAGTCTTAATGCCGCCCGCAGTGCCCTAAGGGAATTTGTCCAGTGCAACCTCAAGCATGCGAGGGTTGGTGATCATCTTGAGACGGAGAAAATGAAATCATTTCTCAGTGCTGTTCACTGCAATTATTCCGTCTTGCTTAGCCTACAAATCTCCCTTTCTTGCAGGCAGAAGTGAGGTAAGTACATGAAAACAATGAGTCCATATGGCAAACACTGTGTAATCACTTCAATGGGAGATGGATTGTGTCCCTTTTGAAGTGACTGTGTAATTGTGTTCAGTGTTTGATGCGTATGATGAATATGCCACATTGTAAAATCACAGCTGACAAAATCAACACTTAATTGGTGGCTTGTGGTTAGAGACAACAAGATCCATATGCGTTGTACTCTATATAAAGGTTGAGGCTCGCACATTAGCAAATGGTCACGCCATGTTTCAAGTCTGCTCGGAGCTCAGGCTCTCGCAACACCAACAGTACCTTGAACGCCTCTCCGTGCGTGAGTCATTGTGCAAGTTGAATTGGAGCCGAACAGAAAATGCATCAGGGTTTTGCTTCCTCATCTGTTCAATTTTCCAACCATCGGCCTTCTAGATTGCTTGGTTTGATGTGCTGCACTCTCCAAATTATCTCTCAAATGGGAAAACTCCAACTCCTGTGAATAGAGAGTGAAAAATAGATCTTTCACAACACTGTCAAGTCTTTACCAGCCCATAATTTTACAGCAGGTGGGCCGAGACTAATAGTCGTGTACATTCTGACCTTTTGACTGTTAAACTAATTAGATTCCAGTTGTCTTTCAAAGGTTAGGCCTGAGGCCGCTATTGTTTTGTTTCCCCGTCCATTGATTGAGTGCCGTTTACGCCTGCACAAGGATTAAATGGTTTTAGCTCTTCACAAAAGTGCGTTGACAGGGGAAAGAAAACAATGGTATTTATTGGGTCTATTTGTGCTCCTCCACAGTTGACCTTGTAAACATTTTCAGCCTGCCACACGCTAATAGTTTGACAATTTCCAAACCCAATGTCAGTTCTGTGCAGTGCTAGGACTAAACAGACTAAAGCGGTGCTTTTTTTTTTCTCTTAAAGAATGTGAAATAAAAGGAAAGCTACTTTATTTTGATAGCTTGCGTTCTTTTCTTCAATTGTTTTGCACTGTTTAGATATGGCTCGCCAATTATAGTTGTAAGTGAAATCAAGTAATTAAAGCTGCCGTTGTTAAAATTATTATTCGCATGAATTAAAGAACTACATTTTCCATGCATTGCTTAAACATAGTTTTATTTGTCTTGTTTGGACAAATAAAATGCCATATTTCAAATTTGATAACTCCTAACCTCAAATTTCTATTGTTAATTGCTGTATTTTGGTCCCCATGTCGGCCATTTTTGGTTTCAGCATGAGCGATGTTAGCTGTTTGTGTTGAATTTCCAATATTGAGTTGCGGTTAGCTGTGCCTTGTCACGCATGTTAGCATTTAATATTAACGACAGGTGGCAAGCCCAAATGATAAGATAGATTATTTCAGTCAAGGGACTGTGCCAAGGGACATTAGCAACATTACGTACAAGATGAGTGATGAACTCTTCGAATGTCAAGTTAGTGTGATGTCAGTGTCACTAGACTAAAACACTTGTTAAATTTACAATTAACATTAACTGCCATGTAGTCACTGATCTCTTCTAATTTAGGGAAACTAACCATTCCTTAGCTTGGCTATTGATTAAGCATTATGGGTTCATGAAATCCAAAGAGCAAAATCCTAAATCATATAAATATAGTCATAAAATGAAAGCTGAGTCGAGTTGTACTTGGACACGTGCCCTGAGAAAGTGTAACACTTACATTTGGCTAACTCAAACATCTGTTCGGCCCTGTAGATTTTGTTGTTAGTTGTTCTTACAGTTCAATGTCTGTTTTCTTCTTACCAAATGAACTTGACTTTGATTGAGTGTTTTGTTTTTTTTTTGTTTTTTTTTTACTTTCAAATGTATAGGCTGTGGAAAAGTATTACTTTCCTGTGTGTGTGTTTGCAGCCTGCCTTAAGATGTCTGTTCTTCTGTTTTGTATTTGATAAATGATGTAACACGTGTGATAACGCTCTCCTCTACTTACAAGTTTTCGGCTGCAGCAATTCACATGTGCACACGTGACATTTCATGCAGGTCATAACTAATGATCACTGTGCGTGTTCCTGTTTCCAGAGAGCAGATATAGCTGTTGCACCTCTCACCATTACTCTGGTTCGAGAAGAGGTGATAGACTTTTCCAAGCCATTTATGAGTTTGGGCATCTCCATTATGATAAAGAAGCCGCAAAAGTCCAAGCCCGGCGTTTTCTCCTTCCTGGACCCACTGGCCTATGAGATCTGGATGTGTATAGTGTTTGCCTATATTGGGGTGAGCGTGGTTCTGTTCCTGGTCAGTCGGTTCAGTCCTTACGAATGGAACCTTGAGGAACAGGATGAGACCAAAGATCCTCAGATGCCCCCTGATCCTCCCAATGACTTTGGAATCTTCAATTCTCTCTGGTTTTCTCTGGGCGCCTTCATGCAGCAGGGCTGTGACATCTCCCCAAGGTGGGTCAGTGGCGCAACATTTTAAATTGAAGGGGGCTAAGGGTTAGTAATGATGGAATATATCCAGATTGCCAGGCATCGTCTTTTCCCAAAACCTAAACCCAAATCAACTGAAGAATTGAAAGGTACTGTATGTAACTGATTAACCGACCTCTAACCGGGGTACAATACGGACATAAGTATTAACCACCCTACAGACAAAAATTCAAATAGGATGAAATATATACAGAATGGGCGGCCCGGTAGTCCAGTGGTTTAGTACGTCGACTTCACAGTGCAGAGGTACCGGGTTCGATTCCAGCTCCGGCCTCCCTGTGTGGAGTTTGCATGTTCTCCCCGGGCCTGCGTGGGTTTTCTCCGGGTGCTCCGGTTTCCTCCCACATTCCAAAAACATGCATGGCAGGCGGATTGAACACTCTAAATTGTCCCTAGGTGTGAGTGTGAGCGTGCATGGTTGTTTGTCTCTGTGTGCCCTGCGATTGGCTGGCAACCAATTCAGGGTGTCCCCCGCCTACTGCCCGAAGACAGCCGGGATGGGATCCAGCACCCCCCGCGACCCTAGTGAGGATAAAGCGGTTTGGAAGATGAATGAATGAATATATACAGAATTAGCCTGCTGACTTTCTGGTGAAGAAGTTCCTCTTTGAATTTGATTCCATTCATCCTGCAAAATAAAACATGTGGCTCACACAATGTCTGCTCATCTAAATTGGTGTTGGATAGGTTACGGCTACACTCTCTTTTTCACACCGCAATCCATGCAAACGTATCTTTCTGAACACTGCAGCAGAGTCACGCTGGGGCAGAACAGGGCCGCAAAGTTGAAAGCACAGTTGTTCGACATATTGTCGACGATATAAAATTAAGTTTCAAGGGGAATTAAGGTATACAGCCTAACCCCTGATCAATAAATTCATTAAGAGATATATGAAATGGTAAAGCTTTTTTTGGGCCATGACAGGAATTCTCACCTTGACTGTTTCATAATTTCTTTCTGTTTTCCATGCCACGGACAACCTGCAATTAGGTCTCTCTCAGGCCGTATAGTCGGTGGTGTGTGGTGGTTCTTCACCCTCATCATCATCTCATCCTACACAGCCAACCTGGCTGCCTTCTTGACGGTGGAGAGGATGGTCTCTCCAATAGAGAGCGCTGAGGATCTGGCAAAGCAGACAGAGATAGCATATGGCACTCTAGACTCAGGTTCCACAAAAGAGTTTTTTCGGGTGAGTACTTTTTTGGCTGCCTCTCACACAAAGCACATCATTATGTTGCATATCAGGCTTGTTGAAACATAAAAACACTGGTGTGTGGAATGTGATTTATGAAGTCCTTTCTCAGCTTTTCCAAGTGCAGAAATCTTGACCGACACATGAGAAGCGCTTCTCGAACTCTTTTGACACCAATGTGAAATTTATGTGGCGGTACTGCAGTGTGCAACCTTGAAGTACCGCAGCTGTCAGCAGAAAGTGTGATAACAACATTGAAGACTCTGAGGTGATAAAAGCAGGAGGCTAATCAAGCGTGCACATCAGACTCAAACTCAGACAGGTCAGCTCATGAAATATAATTAGTTAGCTGGCCATGGCTGGCAAATTGGACATGATGAAGAAGACTTCTGTGGGTCAATCTGAGCTGTCTGAAGAAGACTTCAGGTGGGATGGGCAATATGTCCATCGGCTAAATGGACCAGAAAGGCAATAAAGTTGGAAATGAACAGAAATCGGAATCTACATTAGCCTCCAAAAGCTGAACAAATGATCACCAGGCAATGGCTCTTGCAACGGGTCTTATTTCTTTCTTTTTTTTTAAGTGACGTTCATTTGTCTTTGCTGTTGACAGCAACATCAGTTCTACAATCTTTTGAATTAGGAGCAATGAAAGGAAGAGGCGATAATGAAACAGCCTGCTGACTGCTCAAAAGAACATTTGTTTTTCTTACATAAAGCAAAACTTACCTTTGTGTAAACCTCTAAAAGGACATTGGGAAGAGAATGTTTCTCACAAAGACATGCTTGGCAAAAACATGCACACAATGTGCATGTGGCAACTCGCAAAAGAATACTTCCCAATGACTGCTACTTTCATCCGAGATGCTGCAGCTACATATGAGGTGTATTTTTTTTATCTACAAGATGACGGATGCCAATTATAGATTAGGTGCCCAACCTGACAATGGCGACACAACGGGCTCTTGGAATCCCTGAGAAGTGGTCGTCAAGTGACGGTTTTTCCCAGGTTCTGCGGAATGGGTGTCCTACTTACAACCCGGCGCTCAAACAGAAAATGACATGTGTGAACTGCTATTCTGAGTGACTTTTAATTAAAGCTGTAGAGGCTTGACATGGAAAAAAAATTACCCGCTGCATTAATGAGATCCATACGGCATCCGCCAGCTGGAAATGTCTGTGTCCCAAACTTACCACATGATGCCAAGTCTATGAGATCCTGTGCTTGAATTTTTGATGATTTCACCTGTCTTATCCAGAAACATTTTTTTGAAAAGTTGAGGTAGCTCACTAATACTGTTTATAAGATGAAGGAACAAAAAGATGAAGGGGACTTAGAGTCAATCTCCCCAAATCCTTTAACTACTGTAAATAAAACCGACAAGAATAGCGACTCTACCCGCCAGTTGACTGAATAGCTTCAAGAGTCTCAAGTCTCTTCCAACTAATTGCTTCCAAGGACTATCCCAACAGGTTTAGGCCCTTCTTCTCATTGCTTTCCTACATTGACCGTGGGGTATAGCTACGTGTTCTGTGTGGGTAGTTTTGATTCACCATGGTTAGTTTGCTAAGGAAAACACCCTCATGTAGATGTCATTGGCTTTTCAGGCTCACACTGACAGGGTATGCATACAATGGATAGAGAAAGTCTACACGCCACTGTTCAAATGCACATTTTTGTGTTATGAAAACATGAGACCAAGATAAATAATTTGCATAAACCGTTAATGTGATTCATTTCAGAAAGGCTTAAAGAATGGTAAGAGAGGAAGATAAATTTACCGAGATAATAGGGGTGTTCACACGTGCACATTTGGTCCGGCACTGCACCGGCGCTACGCCAGTCGAGCGTTCACACGTGCACATTTGGTCCGGCGTAGCGCCGCAATAGAGCTTATACCGGACCAAATTTGATCCACCTCAGGGAGGTGGTTTAAGAATTTGGTCCGAAGCAAATGCTCGTTTGCGACGCTACGCCGGACCAAATGTGCACGTGTGAACGCAACTGGGTTAAATTTGCTCCAGAGCAAATGCTCGTGAAGAGTTGATTACGTACGGCGAGAATGCGTTGCTTTCGTGCTCTGTCGGACTTTCGTTATTTGTTAAATAACGACCCAAGACTTGTCTGGCAAGCACCTCTTGGGTTATACCATCTCAACTATAACGGGAAGGGGGAAATAATCCCCAAACGTCATCTTTCCTTTTGTAGGAGACTGCACTGTCTCGGAGTTGTTTGTGTAGTTTATTCCTTTGTTGTGTGTTGACATCCCCCCGTGCCTCATAGAATTTATTTCGTGATTTCCTCTCTTGATTTTTCTGTTTGGCGCATTACATTTTTGCTTTTCTGAGTGTCATTGAAGTCATCG
>CAAKHF010018050.1:6931-24525 GCA_901007745.1 Hippocampus kuda | reverse complement strand
AAAGAGAGATCTTGATGCACATTTGCTTAATTACGCAGAGAAATCCTGCAGCCCACTAGGCTTTAAATAGAATAATTCAAATCAAATAAATAGGTAAAGATATATGAAATTATTTCAATAGCTTTGTTTAAACAAAATTTAACATACAAGTTTCAATTTTCGTTATCTGTAATTTGGTGTGGCATGTGCGCAGTGCATGCTCAGCGTTTGGCCGTCTGCGGCTGCTCTCCTGTTTAGTAGTTAAATAGCAATTACATTACAGCGCCTTCTCTGTTTTATCCAAATTGTTTGTTTTAAAACATGTATTCCTTAGTTTAGTATCCGCACATCGTTTTAGTATACATTTTTTAAAATATATTTATTTTAAAAAAAGTCAACGAGAGAAGCCCGATTCGGGTCGGGCTCAGGCGGCCCGATCTTACCTCTAGTGCAGACACACAGTTACAGTATAGTAATTGTTGGTTCGTACACACAGTTAGTAAGTGAAGGCCATTGATAGCGAACTTCACAGACAGGATCTTCTGACCACATGACAAAAATTGTAACTAGACCCATCAATGTCTACCCAGGCCAGGGCGGCCCTTCAAGAAACTGGGTGGCCGTGCTCGGCGGAAGCGCTCGGCCTCGGCCAATTCCTCGTCCAGCTCGTCTTGCGAAGGTTACCCTGGTGATGACCGACTACTTTTCTCGATGCGGGACGATGACGACCTGACACAAAGCAGCCTTCGATTCAACAACAAGACCAAGGGATTAATCGATGCACTCACAAAATTTTTTACACCGTCACCTGAGGGTCGCAAGGCACGCCAGGAAGTGGTGGACTACTCGGAACAGTGTCGCATCAGAAAGAAAGCCAATCGCAAGGGAGATGGAGACGACAGGGCGGGTACGTTGAATATTTACATCATCAGCAATCTGCAATCTGTGTAATGTCTTCCATACATGATGTTTTCTTGAGTCTTAAAGGAAACCTCAAAGGTTTGTTTATGTGTCTCCTATAGAGTTTTTAATTTTTCATATGGTTTTACTTTTTTTTTTCCCCCCACCGTCAGACAATCAAGAAGGCAGTGACTGGCGCGATGAGGACGACAGACTACCTGGCCACGAAAATCTAACAGAAAAAGACATTGAGCTGTTCAGACACATTCAGGAGCTTGCGTTACAGGTATCCAATTAAATGTAGAATGATTGCCATAGATGGGATAAGTGGAGACTCGATAAAGCATATGACGGGACCACCAATAGAGGAACAGACTCATGTACAAGTATATTCTGAAGTTACACCTGCTGTCAAGAGATACCTTAGGGTCGGGGCAGTTGGTGGGAAAAATAATGGCAACTATTTTGATTGATATTGAAATCATGATTAATCATCACAATTTTTCTTAGATTTAAATTTTTTTATTTGTTCAACTAACTTAAAATGAACAGACAAAAAAGAAATGAGTGACAAGATAAATTAAGAATATATTAAAATAATCGCAATAAATACAAAAATATTTTGAATTTTGTATCTTATCTATATATATGTACACACACACGCACACGCACGCACGCACGCACACACACGGGTGGCCCGGTTGTCCAGTGGTTGGCACCTCGACCTCACAGTGCAGAGGTACCGGGTTCATTTCCAGCTCCGGCCTCCCTGTGTGGAGTTTGCATGTTCTCCCCGGGCCTGCGTGGGTTTTCTCCGGGTACTCCGGTTTCCTCCCACGTTCCAAAAACATGCATGGCAGGCTGAACGCACTAAATTGTCCCTAGGTGTGAGTGTGAGTGCGCATGGTTGTTCGTCTCTGTGTGACCTGCGACTGGCTGGCAACCGGTTCAGGGTGTCCCCCGCCTACTGCCTGTAGATGGCTGGGTTAGGCTCCAGCACCCCCCGTGACCCTTGTGAGGATTAAGCGGTTCGGAAAATGGATGGATGGATACACACACACACACACACACGCACAAAACGCTAAATAGGAAAGACAAACGTCATCATGATTGAACTTTATTAAGTTAGAAATGTCATGCAATGGCTTACATGATGCACTCGGCCACACACACTAGCTGTTGGTTAAAACTGATCAAATAGCACTACAATAATAATGAAACACATAATGTGAACAAGTAGCGGCAACTCCTGGAAAAAAAATGGCTACCAGCCATATATGAAGCATTGTTTCAGGGATTGCAGGTCACTCGACTTCCTGCTCTACTCAGACGGGCGCTTGACCAAGCGTTTCGCATATTTTTTTTTCGACCCTAGGTTTTGTAATTCGTATTTGTTGTATTAAATCAAGTATCAAGTACAACTTTATTGTCAAACAAAGTTTTTATTTATTTTTTTACTTAAATACTCAAAGACAAGTTCAGTGAATCACAATTTTATTTGGGGACAAGAAGGAATTCCATGAGAATTTTTCCTTACGAGGTCACAGGGCAGATCCTGGGCCTGGGAGTTCCTTTACAAATATAACTTCATGACAGATTAAGAAGAATATGCCTTTGAATATTGTATTACCGATGAGCATGTTGTTACCGCATCGTTTGTATGCGAATATTCATAATTTGAAGGCATATCACATCCGGAAGTCAATGCTAATTTTCTGTTAGTCCATCAATAGGATTTAGCATTGACCGCTAGTGTTTTAGCACTAATGATGTTTGTAAAACAAAGTATTTCTTACATTTAAATATACAATGTGTGTCACAATTTTTGTTGCGTGTTTAGTGTTAGATTTCACGCTGGCTGGGATTTCATTCAACAACTGCAAGCACACTCAGGGAGGGAAGAATAACATTCGTGACATGCTCAGCAGCACAGTGCCTTCAAAATGCTTTCACAAGAAAGGAGTTTGTAAACACACCCTGTGTTGTTTGGCATATTAATAGTTTTTTTTCTTCCAATTTTAATGATTTTATGATAATGAAAATCCCAAATTGACATCATGATTACGTTTCAATTCATTGCCCAGACCTAATTTGGGTTTGGGCTGGGTATGGATTGGTGGAGCAGATTTGGGTTTTTTTTGGGGGGTGGGGGGGGGGGGTGAAAAAATACAAAAGGCAGTGTCATCAGCAGCCAGGATACAGGGAATATGAAAAAATATATGCTGTAGATAGAGTAGTGTTGTTGGCATTGCCAAGTTAAGTACTTAATACAGTTTGATGAGAGTCAGTCTTGTATCCGGCACTGATAAAGGAATGGCTTCTAATTGGCTTCACATTCAGTTGCCAGGCTGTTCATTATTGCCCCCGTTTAATCTTTTTTCTATTTTGTGCACATACAGTATTGTGTTAATGCTGTATGCAGTGCAGGATGTAACCTTGCCTTTTGTTCTCTTCTTTCCTTACCCTTGATCACCCTTTATAGAAAGTTGGGGTTACAGGTCCACCAGATCCTCAGATGCGATGTCCATCAGTCATTGAATTTGGAAAGTTTGACATCCAGACGTGGTACTCTTCTCCCTACCCGCAGGAGTACAGCAGGTGCGGAAAAGATACAAATGTATTTGCAATACCCAGATTTTTTTCCCCTTCTTTTTACACAGTGTTGTTCATATTAGTGTCCCTAGTTTTGCTTGAATGCTGAGCCATGAACTATGATTTCTTGGAATATGAGTATATTCTGCAAACTAACATGACTAAACACCGAAGCTCTGCCATTTTTTTAATGCAGTATTTTTTTCATTAGATTGCAAAAAATATGCTCATGTGATACTTGTAAAATATTGTGAGAATTAAAAAAAAATACATTGACCCTTTTGATCATATTACACCTTAAATTTCTTTTTTAGACTACCCAAACTGTACTTGTGCGAATTCTGCTTGCGCTACATGAAGAGCCGTAGCATCCTCTACCAGCACATGAAGAAATGCAACTGGTTCCATCCTCCAGCTAATGAGATTTACAGGAAAGATGACGTCTCTGTATTTGAGGTACACACTAATACTTGACAGTCAGCATTGCGAAGGATGACCCTGCTATAGACAGATGCACCGCTGTCATTGCTACTAGGTCTATTTCTTTTCTCTCCCTTCACATAATTAATTGTCTGCCAATGTCGATTGTAAATGACCAGCAATTAACTCTTGACCGATTAATCAATCTTTAGAACATTCCAGCTATATCACTTGCACCATGACAAAGGATTTCGTGCAACGGAAAATGTCATGGCTGTATTCATGGTTATGCAATTACAGTAATTTCCGGACTGCAAAACACACCTGATTAAAAGCCACAGCAGCTATTAGAAAGGCAAGGTCAATTCCTATGTTTTTGTTGTGCACTGAAGACATGTGGGTTTCAGATGGAATGATGAATATGAAGACAAAAGTTCAGAAGAGCGGCTTTACTTTCATGGTATCTACATTTTGATGTTGTAACGACTCAGGACAAAGCGCGGTTTTTTGAAGCCATCCTCTTTTCAAGTGAGCAAAAGTACTGGGACATAATTATTAAATTCACTTGAAGTGAATAACATTTAATATTTGGTGGCATAACCTTTGCTTGCAATAACTGCATCAAGCCTGCAACCCATTGACTCCACCAGACTGTTGCTTTTTTCTTTTGAAATGCTTTTCCGGGGTTTACTGCATCTTCTTACAGTTCTTGTTTATTCCTGGGGGTTTCTCCCTTCACTTTGATCTCCAGGAGATAAAACACATGCTCTAACGGATTTAGGTCCAGTGATAAACTTGGTTAGTCTAAGATCTGAACAGTGGATTGTGATACCTTCACTCCTACCCTGTTGAGGTTGGCAGTGATGTCACCGACTGTTATCTTTGGATCTTTCCTCACAGCTCTCACAAGGTTTCTGACATCAACTGGTGTTGATATCATTGGCCAATCTGTTCAATGTCTGTTGCTCAGTACAGATGTGGTTTCTTTCTTTTTCAGGACAGTCCAAATTGTTATATTGGCTATGCCCAATGTTTGTGCAATATCCCTGATTGATTTTCCCTGTTCATCTCAACTTCAAAATGGTTTGCTTTTCTCCCATAGAGAGCACTGTGGTTGTCATGATTGCTTAACAGCAAATACCGTTTTCACAAGTGTAACCCGAAGGCAAAAACAAGCCCTATCTAATGTTTAAGCAATCAATCTAAAAGGCAGGACCTGCGCAACTAGAAACACTCATCAGGCACATATTCCAATACTTTTGCTTAAACAAAAGGTGCTCTGTCCTGAGTCGTTTAACACATCTAAATGTAAATACAGTGGTACCTCAGTTTACGAACATAATTGGTTCCCAGAAAGTGTGTGTAAGGCGAAAAGTTCTTATTCCGAACATTTATTTCCCATAAGAAACCATTAAAATGAGAATAATCCGTTCCCAGGTCCCCATAAAAAATAATTTTCTACTAAATAAGCCTTAAAACTACACAAAAATATACCTTATTTTATGTATAATAAATGTGCAATTGTATTGTAATTAAAGAAATACTGTACACTGTACTGTATAATAACGTCGTTTTATTTTCCTTTGTGATGGTATTTGATGGGTTGATGGAATGGAGTGGGAGGAGGGAGGGAGGGAGGGAAGGAGTGACTGTTTGGAAGGAGAGTCACCTTCCATAGGGACTGTAGGTCACTCAACCTCCGGTGTGGCTTCTCTTCTTTGCTTCTTAGGAGACTCTTGATCCTTTTTGCTGACTAAAAATGGTAGACCTAGCGTACTGGTACTGTGACGCTAAGTCACGCAAACGCACACCTCGTTCGTCTTTTTCGATTATGTCCTTCTTCTGCTCGATCATAATTTTCGTCTTCTTCGGCTTAACACTAACCTGTGGTGGGGTCTTTTTCGGTCCCATAATCGCAAACGTGCACTCTATATGGTCCAAAATGTTGCTCAAACAAATCACGTCCGCACTCAGAGAAAGGGGGTGACGAACTGGGACGCCGTTGAGCGTGCGTAAGCTTCTCGTTGCTGCCACCGTGGCACTGCTCGATCGCGTGGTTTGTTCGTCCGCCGAAAACTAGTTCGTCCGCCGAGACTATATGCTCGCGAATTTAATGTTCGTGAGGCGAAAAGTTCGTAAACGGAAGCGTTCGTCAGCCGAGGTATCATTGTACTATGAAATAAAAGATGGGATTCTGAACTTTTGTCTGATGTTGATCTTTTGATTTGAAACCCAAATGAATTCAATACACAATCAAAAGGAAGGAAGTGACCTGGCCCTTCAAGTAATTTTGGAGGGGCTATGAATATATGTATGTAAGAGTATGTATATAACATAGAATTTATAATATACATATCACACCTATCAGCATTTAATTTTTTCATATTATGTTATGCTGTTTCCAACCCACATCCAAAAACCTTCTCTTTAGTTTCATTCACACAGAAGAATAAAACTTAAGTCACCCTGATCTGACAGCTTTTTTGTCATTCCTCCATCCCTTTGTATCGCACAATCTCTTCTGAGACTCAGTTGAGGTCATTTCCTGATGCCAACCCCTCCCTTCACTTGTTCCATACTATTAAAAACAGCACGTGACTTTTCCCTAGAATAGTGTTCAGTGGGTGAACAGGCATCACGAGGGAAATCTTCTGTTTTCTAACACTCACAACTGTTCTCTCGTTAATCCTTTTGAAAGGTCGATGGAAATGTGAGCACAATCTACTGCCAGAACCTGTGCCTGCTGGCCAAACTTTTCCTCGACCACAAGACCCTCTACTACGACGTGGAGCCCTTCCTTTTCTATGTACTCACACAGAATGACAGTAAAGGTTGCCACCTTGTCGGCTATTTTTCTAAGGTAAAACTATCATTTCAAATAGGGGTGCACCGATTAAGATCGATATCGGTGCCAATTTCCCTCATGTTGGTGGACCGGTGATTGGCCGATCCCTGAAAATAAAACCGATCTTCTCCACCGATCTCATCTCCCTGCGCAGAGTCTGAAAATGTCAGACACGGTCCGACTCGGCTGTGAGATGACAAATAGGCTTTTCATTTTTATTTGAGAGAAGTAATTCATTCGCAGTTAAAATAACCCGTTTGTTTCATTTCACAGGTAAAGATCAACGTCTTACAATAAGACAAGATTAAAACATTGAAGCTGTATGCCCGTTGATTATGGGGGAAAACAATCGGATCTGCAAAAATCGGTACCGGCAGCTCAGGCATTGTAAAGATTGGTGATCGGCCAGAAAATTGGGATCAGTGCACCCCTACTTTCAATACACCTTTTTTACATTGTTGTCATACAACTACCATATCTTATAATATACCAGTGATGCAAGTGTCCACTGTGGAGACACAAATTTAATAATGCATGCATAATGTGTTCATTTCAAGCCAACCTCCCCAGGTGCTTGTGACTTGTTCGTTGCAAGTGCATCAATTAAAATGCCAGTATGCAACCAAAACAGAGCGTTTCGTGATTTAACACATTAACATTTTACAACTTAACATCAAACTTAGCGGTCCACACTTGGGCCTACTAACAAGTGACCATTTTTTATTTTCGTTCTCTAATGGTGGAATATGTCTGTGTCTTTCCAGGAGAAACACTGCCAGCAGAAATACAACGTATCATGCATCATGATTCTTCCTCAGTACCAGCGAAAGGGCTATGGGCGCTTTCTTATTGATTTCAGTAATAATCTCTCCTTGTTGCACATAAACACAAAGCAACTGTGATTGGCTATCTTGACACAAACATTTGACAGAGAAACTGCTAGTTCCTCTATCTGAATTATGAAAGCAATACTTTTCTTCGAATTCACCATGCATTTTGCCATGTGCCTCTTTGCAGGCTACTTGCTATCTAAACGTGAGGGCCAGCCTGGATCACCAGAGAAGCCTCTCTCAGACCTCGGTCGGCTATCCTACATGGCCTATTGGCGCAGTGAGGTCCTCGAGTGCCTCCATAGGGTCCACGACCGGCAGATCACAATAAGACAGCTCAGCAAATTGACCGGGATTTGCCCCCAGGATATCACCACAACCCTGCACAGCCTCAACATGCTTGAGCAACGAGGAGACAGGTTAGAGCACGGAATCTTCAAACATACATAGGCACAATGTATGTGTTAGCTTCATGTCAGATATTGTCCTTAAAATTGTCAGGCAGTCTCAATTTCTTACTGTTCGCCCATACATAAGTGAATTGTAATAAACCTTGATATGTTATCATAAGATCATACATTGCCCTTTGACATGGCCCTTACATGTCTCATAAATAGTTTTTACTTACATGGGGATATTGCTCACGATGTAATTCACGAAGTTGCAGAAAGAGAATACAACACAATTTTCAGAATAATGAAACAGCGGGAAAAAGGTTGTGGGTTTACTACAGAGATTGCTTCGGAAGGTAATGAAGTGGAGGAGTATTATACTGTCATTAACTTGACGATGAACAAAACTGCAGGATTGTAATGACGTTTTCCTTGTCAGGACTGTCCTGGTGCGACGAGAGAAGCTGATAGATAACCATATAGCTCGTCTCAAGACCCGACCACGACAGCTAGAAGTTGACCCAGAGTGTCTCCGCTGGACTCCAGTGATTGTAACCAACACCGTGGTTTCGGATGCTGATGAGGATGAAGATGAAGAGGATGATCAAGAACAAACTGTGGATGACCGCAAGGAGGTAAGCACATGACAAGTTATTACACAATTACCATGCACTCTCAGAGAACCAGCATTGACATATGTTGCTTCTTGTTTTTAAATAGATCAAACCAAGTCACAAGCTACCATCAATGTCTTGGCACATGCGTCAAGCAAAGAAAAGGGAGGTAGAAGAAGAAGATGATGATGAGGAGGAGGAGGATGATGATGATGAGGAAGAAGAAGAAGAGAGAAAAGGCTTCCTAGGGTTTCCTGTCAGCCAAAGTTCTCTAACATCCCCTCCACTTTGTTGTCCACCTGCCCCACAGCCACAACGTCCACCTCTGGCAGCAAATGGCGAACGCAGGCCCCGCGGTCGCCCACCCAAAAACTGGCCTTGGGGTAAAGGAGTTAAGGATAGCCAGCGAGTTGGGCGGCCACCTAAGGTGCGGCCAATGGAGGAAGAGGGTGAGGATGATGAAAGGACAGATGAAGGAAACATTGGCTCCGCAACCAGCCCGCTCTCCCTATTCTCACCAGAGAGAAAAGTAGAGTCAACAAGCTTTCACACAGTAGACATGGCTCGGCACCCCACCATAACTCCCACCCGAAGAGGGCGTCCTCCGAGGAAAAAGAGAGGCCCCAAACCCAGACAGATGGAGGAACCGAGTGAGGGGCTGGCACAGCTTCCTGGGGTTTCCAGGCTGAATGATTCTCCTCTCGTCAGGAAGAGTGGCTTCAGTGATAGTAGCGAAGAAGAAGAAGACGACGAGGAGGAGGATGACGACGATGAGGAAAGCAGGGCAAGCTCTCCACCCATACTCACAAAGCCAGCTATGGGGCTCAAGTGCAAGGTACAAAGAAAGTGCTCATATTTATTCTCAGTGACAAGTTTTACAATAATAGAAATTTTGTGAGGAATATTTGAAGTAAAACTATAAATGAAGCATAAACATATAAACTCAATTTCCTTTCTGCTTTGCCCAGAAGCCGTTGAGAAAGCGTCGTTTTCGCAAGCGTAGCCACCCACACAGCAGCGTGGTGACAGAGACTATTTCTGAGACAACAGAGGTTTTGGACGAACCCTTTGTCGACTCTGACACAGAGAGGCCCATGCCTAGGCTGGAGGAGGAGACAAACCTGGGTCACCCCTTGCGCCGCTACCCACCTGCTCACTCAGTACTTAGGTTGTCAGACCCTGCTCCCAAAAGGGGTCGACACTGCAACCTCTCCGATTCAGAGGAAGATGGTGGGTTCTGGGGACCTTGTTGATTCTCTGATAATTTTGTATTTATACATGGATGTCTCTCATGCTGTATTTCACACCTGTTTATTTTTTGTCATTTTAGATCTAACTGCTATGCTGAACCCTAGGGCTGCATTGCCATCAGGTCCTTCGGCAAATCAAGCTGCCAATCCTGAGGTCCCAGTCAAGAAGAAGAAAGGCTGGCCGAAGGGAAAGAGCCGTAAACCACTGCACTGGAAGAAACGGGGACCTGGAAGACCACCTGGAAGTGGAGCCAACCAGCGAGCTGCTGCAGAAAGTCAAGCAAGTGGTGCTCCTATACCTCCCAAAATCAAGATGAAGCCTGGCCGGAAACCTCGGAGCTGGTATCTCCAGCGTGCCCAAGAGGAAGCAGAGAGGCAAGAGCAGGAGAGGCAAAGACTGCTGGAGCAGCAGTTGGACAAAGATCCTCAGCCGCTTTCAACAGATCGAAACAGCAAGCGTGTTTCAAGAGCCATCTTAGATAACAAAGAAAAATATTCTGACGAAGACGATTATCTCCCTATTCCTGTCGAGCAGAACTTACCAAAAAGGAGAGGAAGGCCACCCAGGAACCCTACCCTCCGTCAACCACCCCCACCTGCTCCAAGGCCACCTCTCAACTCTGAACCAGACGACGCAGAAGAGGATGATGAGGAGGAGGAGGAGGAGGATGATGATGATGATGATGAGGAGGAGGAAGCAGAGAGAAATTGGGAGGAGAACAAATCTAGCCGTCCACTCTCCCGCCCCATTTTGGCCACTTCCACCTCCTCATCCAACCTAGGGCCTAGGGCCCAACATTTCCGCCCTCAGGATGTTGATACTGGCGAAAGAGAAGAAATTGATGAGGAAGACGAAAGGGAAGAAGAGGAATTTGAGAGCCAGGGCCATGGTAATCTTGATTTGTCGAGGCGAGCAGCAGCTACCCCAGGTTCAGGAAGCCGGCGTAGTGAGGACCATGATGCAGATGATGAAGGTGATGGACACTTAGAGGAGAAAAGCAACAGCAGCAACAACAGTAAAAAACGTAAAAGTCAGGAGTCTGATGAGGAGGAGGATGAAGATGAGGAGGAAGAGCCTGCTTCCCATGCGAGCTCCCCTCCAGTGAAAGAAGAACCACAAGGCGGAGAGGCTTTTTTAGGCATAGAGAACAGCATGGCCCGGGACTATGTCAGCAAGCAGGAGGAGGAAGAGGAGGAGGAGGAGGACCCTGAAGATCAGGTGCAGGAGTCAAAGTGTCGGTCCTCCTCCGCTGATCCACAGCAGGAGGACAGGCGGCGTAGAGAGCAGGAGGAGTCTGCTGCGGCTGCCGCGGCTGTGGAAACTGTTACGGCCATGTCTGTTCCGTCAGAGCCCATGGAGCTGCAGCCTTTGCAGACGGAGGACAAAAATGTAGCACTGTTGATTGAACCCCAACACACTCAATCCCACTCTCATCAGCACTCTGACTTCAAAGAGGAGCTGAGTCACCATCACTCACAACATCCACATCACCACTCCAATGAACTCGACTTGGAGACAGTCCAGGCAGTGCAGTCTCTGACACAAGGGGAAGCCCAAGATGAAGAGACTGAGCCTCACCATGGGGCTTACCAGGACTGTGAAGAGACACTTGCTGCCTGCCGGACACTACAGAGTTACAGCCACACGGGCGATGCCGAGGAGGAGACCCTGGCATTAGTGGAGGACTGTGGGGCCTCCCAACATAGCAGCCCCTTGCCTAATCCTGCAATGCCCCCACTGCCCAGTCAGTCAGTGCGTTCCGTGAACAGTCCCGGGTTGTCCTCGGCCATCATGGACACAACAGCAGCGGGCCAAAGGGGTGGGACTCCTGGCCCCACTGGAGCAGGTGGTGGAACCGGTGGTGGGTACACACAGATCACCCCAGAACATCCCAGTACTCTGTCTGCACCTTCCCAGCAAAACATGGAGACATCTCCTATGATGGATGTCCCATCTGTGTCAGACCACTCGCAGCAGGTGGTTGACAGTGGTTTCAGTGACTTGGGTAGTATTGAAAGCACTACAGAGAACTATGATAACCCCAGCAGCTATGACTCGACAATGGGTGGAGGTAGCAATGGAACGGGAAATGGGGGTAATGGAGGTGGAATGTCTGTGGCAGGGGCTTCTTCAGCTTCGTCATCTGCTACCTCTTCTTCTAGCTCGGCCACTCCATCCTCCTCGCAGTCCAACAGCTGCTCCTTCGTGCCAACCGCTAGTCTAGCATCTTCCACAGGGAATGGAGGAAATCAGCACGGATTAGGAAGCTGTGGCCTCATCCAGCAAACTGGACCGGGTCCCAACAGTGGTCCCGGGGCTAGTAATGTTGGCAATTCTGTCCCCCAACCCCCACCTCCTCCTCATCCATCTAATACCCCTAGCTGTGGCATTAAGTCTCCCCAGAGCTGTGGTGTCATTGAGAGGCCTCCCAGCACGAATCAGCAACAGCCATCCCAAAAGAAGGTTCCGCAGCAGCCGCCTCAGCAGCAGCAAACCCCCAACTCTCAGCCTCCACCCTCAGCCCCACCTCCTCAGCAGCAACAACAGCAGTCCCTGTCCCAATGTAGCATGGGAAATGGCTTTGGCTCCACTCCCATGATTATGGAGATTCCTGAGAGTGGGGTCGGGGGAAGTGGTCGTACCTTGTATGAACGTATGGGTCAGGACTTTGGCACAGGGGTGTACCCCCAACCGTCTGCAACCTTCAGCCTGGCCAAACTCCAGCAGCTTACAAACACCATCATGGATCCACATGCCATGCCGTACTCTCACTCAGCCTCTGTCACCTCTTATGCCACCAGTGTTTCACTATCTAATCCTGGGCTGGCACCCTCTGCCCACGCGCCCCTCTCCCAGGGGCAGCCCACAATGACCCCACCCCCTAACCTTAGCTCTGGTTCCATGAACTTGGGCTCCCTGCAGCTGCAATGCAACATGCCCACCACCAACATCAGTCTGGGCCCACCACCCCACACACAGCGACTGCAGGGCCAAATGGCCACTGTCAAAGGCCATATATCCATTCGGTCCAAAGCCCCGCAGCAGTTGGCCCCAGCCCCGCACCAGCAGCAGCTCTATGGACGCAGTTCGGGGGCTGTGGCCATGCAAGGCACACCTCGCACCTTGGCTGTTCAACGAGGCATGATGCCAAACCTCATGCCAACGCCGGCACCATACAATTCCATGAACATGACACCACTCAATCCCATGTCAGCTGGATACCGAATGCCCCAACCAATGATGAACAGTGGTTACCATGGTAATCCTCCTTACATGAATCAGACAGCTCAGTATCCCATGCAAATGCAAATGGGAATGATGGGAGGGCAGGGTTACCCCCAGCAGCCTATGCAGCCAAATCACCATGGCAATATGATGTATACAGGCCCCTCCCATCATAGCTATGCCGGTGTCCCAAAACAGTCACCCTACATGAGCAGATGAAGACATAGGTCCAAGGCTGATTCTCGCCGTACTTTAAATGTGCACCAAGAGTGCAAGTGAATGGAAATCGGGGGCCTCCTGTTTTTCTCTGTAATCATTTTGCCCATTTCTCATAAGATAGGCAAAGGTGTGTACGTGGACCGGGCCAGGCCCACGCAGACCAGGAAAACTGGCCCAAATGTCTACTCTTCCTCTTTGAAGAGGTGAAAAGAGGATGGCGCGAGGAAGTTACACAGAAAAGGACAATGCGGGATTGATTCTGATCTTGCTTTGTGGGATTGCAAATGCAAAAGACAGTTTTCTGAATATATTCAACCATGCACACAATCTTTTGACATAGGAAGCCTTACCTTAAAAAAAGAGACATAGTTGGTGGATTCTTGTTTTGTTAAACAATGTTGAACTTTATTTTTGTTGTTTTGTTTTGGAATATCTGTGTGCAGTCTGGCCTCTTATATGCTTCAGTCTTTATATTTGTGGCATTCTGAAATGGTGGCACACACTCTTGGGTCCTCACAAAGACCCCAACATCTCCATGGCCAGCCTGGCCAGCGGGGGCGTCCTGTCTTCAAGGTGTTTCTTCATATTTCTTTCTTCCTGGATGGATGACATCATACCAAAAACACTGCATAGACACAAAGGAGACAACGTCTTTTTGTAATCCAATAGTAGCATTATGATCCAGTTCTCTGCCACTTTGACAAGTTAAGATGTAAATATTGTGGCATCTCCCATTATCAAGCAACACAAGCATAGACACATACTGGCTAGCTCTTGCATAAGATGACTAGCCCAGGAATGTACAACCATCAGCTATTCTTGTCCACACTCCACTGACAGTCGGTGTGCAATGTCATTTTTAAAAAAATCTTTTATGTGGTTAAAGAATTCAGAACAAACAGCGAGATTTCCATTGAGCTGTTTTAAGGTGATTTGATTAACAATTAGCTGACTTTCCCTCGAGTGTTAAAGACCCAAAGAGGTTGAGGTATCTGCTTTTGAAATGTGTATTCTGTTAAACTTGTATTTTTTTATATATGCATTTTATTTTCTCTCAACTTCTGTGTTTGCTAGAGATACTGCGGTAGACAGTTTGCCCTTATAAAGGGTGTACGTATACCTAAAGGCCTGGTGTAGTGCATGGCTTGGCCCACACATAGAGGCACACTCGTATGAAAGCAGGGTCAGATCTTTGTTGGTTATGGTGTTGAAATGGCGCGGGTGGAACGGTTCACCTTGTTGCTCCATGTACCAGTATTCAAAGTCAAAAGAGGCGTTTTCGTTTTCTTAAAGACCTGACATTGCATACTTTTTGTGTCTATTGTTCTGTTCTGAACTTTGTTTTCTTTCTGAATTTTATCAGACTGGGCAGCTTTCTATTATGACCTAAGCTGACTCTTTTTCTATAATATAAAAAGAAATTCTGACATTGTTATTGGTACTGTCATTTTTTCCTCTCTTCTGTTTCAGGACAAAAACACTGCATATTTTTAGCTCACCTCTTGGGTAATAATATGAAATTCAAAATGATAAAAAAAAAATCTACTCACTTTTAGTGACTATAAGATGCCTTTAACCTTTCCATTCCATCTCACCTCTAGAGTTTTTCTATCTTTGTGTAGTATATTGATGCTATTTTAAACAAAAGGACTACAAATATCTAAAGGTCACTTGGCATTTTTTTTTTTTACTTGTGTGTATAGGATGACTTCCTTACATTAAAGAGGCATGTAAAAATAAGCTCCGTATATTTCTGTCTGTTTATATCGCTTCCCTTTTTGTATCCTTTGGAATTGTACATGTTTCGTTGTATGCTAAGAGAGTGCAAAATAAATAGAGTGTTTGGCTGAGTGCTGTGCTGTGCTCAGCGGTCTCAACTCTCTAATCTGTCCCTGTATGTATTTACATTTATCCACTCCCACCCCCTTTTCTTAGCAAGTACTTTCAAACAACTCTGTACATTTTAACATAAAATGAAAATAAATTATGTTGAGCCATTCATGTTTCTGTTGAAATTTTTTAGGTGATTTTGTTTATATTTATTTATTCTAATTACTCATAATTCGGGGTCCCGGGCTACTACTTTTAGAATCGCTACTAAGGGATGTTTGTTTCACACCATGCTGTCCTAAATTGTTGTATACTTATACTAATCAACCGCAGGGGCGTCTTGATACAGTACCTATACCATATAAAGTGTAACACCAAATTACAATCGTTGCCTAAAAATACATGAAATGCATAAGGATAGAGACGTGTGAGGGATACAACTTGGGTGAGGGGAAAAGAAAAGGTCATACACCACTTATTAAAGTTGTCTTTACTGGTATTTCTTTTTACAACGTTCTTGGACATTTTTTCCTGGTGGTTGAACGAACGCCACAAAATGAAAACACAAGAAACAAAATGTCAGACCTGCTTTAATTTGGGCCAATCCTCAAGCCCATTTACTGAAGCGCCGCTGACGCTGGTGCCCAATCACCACAGAGTGCCCGGAACACAATTTCCGTACTCTTGGCCAATGACTGCGGAGAAAAGGCGGGATTCGGGGAATTTGCTCAGGTTGTGGTTGGCTGTTTTTCTCAGCTTCCTGTCACCAGAGGATGATCTTTTAACGGAAGCTTCATATTTCAATGAGAAAATAGTGAAATTCGAGACCGAGACGGAACGTTTACCTTTGGTAAGTGTTTAGTGAATCTACAGCATGTCATCGATCTCCTACTTGCGGGGAAATTATTTTTTAATGTATTTTTATTCTCGTTATGGGTGACGTTTTTCCTTGTCATGAGACACTGACTAAGGAGGAGAAGGCGGGTTGAGTGATGACTTATAACAAAAAGCTGTCGGCATTTAAAGTATCTTACCGCTTTCATATTTGAAATCGGCATGTTTGTCGTAATTTCGTTTAACAATGAACCCCGTTTAATTCTGCTTTTGAGTGGTTCGTTTTTTCTCCCGAGTTGTCATTCTGCTCAAGATCCATAGCTCGTCCGCATGATGCGCATTCAATTCGGTTTCTATCGTCATCTTCACTGTGCTGATGTGCTGCCAGAGTAAAGTACCAATAGTTTTTGCAGCCGAATATCCATTGCTATGAGCACAACTCTTGAACAAGAGTGTCTTCTTTTGTAGCTCATTTTAATGTATGATGTGTAACTGGTGTTGGGGGTGTTTAATTCAAACCAGAAATTGAAATGCAAATTTCTAATGCGGTGAATATTGAGAATATGTTCTCTCCCCAAGATAAAGTGGGAAAGAAAAAAACTGATGCCGCTTAATACGTCACAGGATATAATGTCACATTTACTCTCCAGATAAAATGGCAATATGACCTCCCACACCCGTGGTGACAAGTATAGGGCATGTGAGCGCAAAACCTTTACCTGACTTTCTGCATATGTACACACAATTATGGATTTGTGGGACAATTTTCATCTCTACCAACACAAATAGCAAGCTTGATTCCGTTTTTAGTAGATGGTCAAAGTTGCTTAGTACTTTCTGCCACTTCTACATTGTGGTGACACCCAAAAACGGGTGTATTAAACAGCAAATGCCCTGCATTCTTTTAGTGAAGACTGTGGGTCCACAAGAGCAGGAATACAATAAAATGCTATGCATCTTTACTTATATGGCGCTTTCACTACAGCTCTCACAATGCGCTTTACAGAAAATTGAACATAAAATAACAATAATACAATGGAACACATAGCATAAAAGATTGAGATTCGTGCAATCGTAAACTGCCTTTATCCGCAAAGAATGTCATGTGAGTTGGTGGTTGGTGGGTGGAGGTTTATTTGTGGAAACTAGGAATGATCAGTATGCTAGTGAGCGTTTTTTTTTTGTTTGTCTGTAGGGTCATTATTTTCATGATTTTCCCAAGTAGCTGGTGATGCAGAGTTGGCTGAATGTGGTGTTTTGTGTCACATGAAGGGTTTAGGACAAAACAATCATGATTCTTTTATTCCGTCACTTCTTTCACATCCTTTTTCTAAATAATTATACCTTCATATCATAATATTTTATGTTTGTGATCCTAACCAGTATGTTGTGGGACATCAGGGTAAAGGATCTTTTGTCCCAGTGCCTTCGGGGGCATGGGCACCTATTCAGCATATTACCGGTACTCATACATTCTTTTACTGATTTACTCACCCATCATGATAGAACAGTTTTCACAACTACAGTATTGTGTTGAAAGTATAACCCCCCCTTAAACTTGTTGACCTTGCCACACTTCAGGTTTAAAACACACACACACACACACACACACACACACACACACACACACACACACACAGACTTGAGTCAGACTGGAATTTTC
>CAAKHF010018048.1:83009-104687 GCA_901007745.1 Hippocampus kuda | reverse complement strand
AATGTTTGCGGCCCAACAGGGACTCCTGTAAGCTCATCCTCATTACACCCTCTCTTTTAGCTTCATAGCCCTTTTAGCCACAGCTACCTGGCTTAGCAGCATTCCTGTCTGCTCAGACTCTCACATAAATATCTTACAAAACAAAACAAAAAAAACAACCAAAAAAAAAGAAAACAAAAGTCACGCATGACTCTGCAAGTGTTCCGGTGTCTCATAACACTTCAAACTACTTCCACTTTAGACAATTGGCATTTAGCAACAAAGATTGAATGTTCTGCGGCTATTTTATTCATTTATTCATGTTTTGTTTTTGGTTTTTTTTGTTTTTTGTCAACTCCCTCTGGAGTGAATTGTCGCAAAATAGTCTTGGTTTGAGTTGAGAAAACCATTCTTTTGAATGTGATGTTTGGGGCTGAGGGGTGTAATTTTTGCGCCCCAGGCACTTGCCCGCATCTGCCTTCTTTTTAAATTCACTCTCAGAGGTGGTTAAATGGGATGAACCGAAACAGAATCGAAAAAGGATGACGGCAGGGACCAAAGAAGAAGCCTTGCTCACTTGGCTACAATCAGATGTTACAAATGAACCTCGTCATTCCTGTTAATATAAAAATCATGGCAGAAACGGGTAAAAACTGGTCGAAGGATCCATTGATGTTGTGTTTTTTTTTTCACTTGGCATGTTGATATCACACTGGGAAAATTGCAACACTAAATTCCAAGCAGGATGCCTTTTTTTCCCCCATTTCCCCCCACGAAAAGAAGCAAAGCGCTCTGAAAGATAGCGGAGACCTTCCAGCACGTTTGCTGGAGGTGTGAACCAGCTTGTCTCACTGAGAGCCGTCAATCACAGCGACTCACGCTGAGCTTTTGCTGAGCCAAATCATGAAAGTTGACACCCCGTTCCTTTAAACATTCATTTGATATGTTTGCGAAAGAACACGCTGCACAAATTCAACAGGAGGTTGTGTCAAGGAACTTCTTTTGGTGTGTCTCTCTCTCTCTCTCTCACTCCACCTGCGTTTAAGAAATCAAAGCCGTGAAAATCATCACATGCTGTCTTTTTCTAAACTGCCTCCCTGACTCTGATAGAAAAAGATGGCTAAGTGGCTAATAATACCGTAACACAACTCAATGATGGGCACTGGTGGCAATCCAGCATGCGTCATGGACACATGAGTCAAAAAGTGTGTGTGTGTGTGTGTGTGTGTGTGTGTGTGTGTGTGTGTGTGTGTGTGTGTGTGTGTGTGTGTGCGCGCGTGTGTGCGTGCGCTCTCAATTCATTAAATGCCTCGCAGCCACCAGACGGTAAGGCCTGCCAGTTGCTCGCATTAGGATTTCTGCGTGACCGTTGAAAAAGCCTCCTTCCCTGGCAGCAAATTGACTATTTTGAAATTTTGTCCCAAGCTTCTCTTTAAAGTCGTTAAGATGTGACGCAAGGGCAATCAAATGACGACTATTGTTATCACTTGTTTGAGCATAAGTTTAGATTTTTTTCTCTTTGGATAGTCAAATGCGCGACAGGTATAACAGTGAACCCCCCACCATTTTGGGGGGATGGGGAACGCGAGTAGCAACAATTCTCCAATAAGTGTCATATTCCTGCTTGCTTATAACCACCAGACACTGTCGATCTTTTGTCTCTTAGCCGTCTTTTATATATTTTACACACGACCCCACACGACTGAAATGCTTTTGTTCAGTGAACTTTGGCGTCAACGCTGTTCCAAAAATATGCAGATGAATATTCAAATGTGATTCATGCTATATTTGAGTGAAACGTATGCCGTGTTCAAGAAAAGTTTTTCCAATTTTGTAGTGTCAAATTCTCAGCACAGTTGCTCTTACTCGTTCTCGAAAAAAGTGCTATTGGTGCATCCGTAGTTTTTTTTTTCATACAGTTATTTATTGACCTGGCGACTGCATTTTTTGTAGGATATTGACAGTAGGAAAGGAAGTGATCTCAGCGGTAAATCGAGAACGATATCATCTGCTATCGACCATCGGTCCATTCGTTCATTTTAGAAAGCGGCTCTCCTCGCAGGTGTGCTGTAACCTATCTCGGTTGACCTTGGGCGAGATGTAGGGTCAACGCTGGACTGGTTGCCAGCCAATCGCAATTTTCCACTCCAAACTAGTAAACCTCTATTTTCTGCTCCGCATTGTCCTGGCATCCCAACAGCAGCTGCAATCTACAACACCGCAGGGATGTTGTGATGGGAATTTGAACATAGTTTATGACTCCTGTGGGGGTTCGTTCGCCTCGCATGTTTGTTAGCTTCGCCTTATCCGGTGCCAAGCTGTGACTTCTGTAATTCATTAGCAAAGTATTGTTGGACGCATGACAGTCGAAGACGCAGTAGCGTAAGTGGAAGCATTTGACTCAGTGAATTAAAATGTTCCAGGATCCACGTGGTGCTTCTGTTACATTGTAACATGACACCCCGTCATGCAAATATAACAGGAAGTCAAAACGAGAAGACACCACAGCACACGGCGGCGAACAAGGTGTCCGAAGCATTATGCTTTCACTTTGCAGCCCCGGAATGAATACGCTCAAGTGACGCGTCAACCGGTCGAACTAAAGTTGTATTTAGATGACGTCTGATGTTTGACTGAGTTTGCTCCCTCCCGCTCTGTGGTTTCTGTTTTCTCGGCGTCACTGTTGTCCCAGTCGGACCACTCAGCTCACGGACCGCTTCGCTAACTGCGCTTGTGGGTGTTGGAGAGGAAGAGGGTGAGTCGAAAGAAACGCCGGAGGAAGAGGGTGGAGTGGAAGGCGAGGCACATAATTGTGGCCGGCTGATTGAAAGCCGGCACGCTGGTCTGTGAAGTCCCCCTGTAAAGTCTGTGTCATTTTTGGACACAGCACAAACAATATACTGTACACTTATCCCATAAATGTGTATTTCCATCATGGGAAAAGAGTGTTTGCTTGCATTACAACAACTCCTCACGTTTATTCTATACTGCCTCCAATTCTACACCATTGTGACATTGATGACCAAAAAAATGTGCTTACACTGTAAAATATGCTGCAGTGGCTTCTAGTAATTTTTTTCAATGAGCATTCATTTTTTTTCTCCCCGAGGAGTGTAATTTATTGCAGTTACGGCCTAGCTTTCACTTGAACTGTGTGATCTCGTCAGGGGTTACAGGTCAAAGTGGAAGGGTCACTGATCCCACCGAGAAAGTCCGCTCACGCAGAACAGGAGATCGTAAACGATCCAGTAAATGCCATCTGCGGGGGCGTCGAATCCCAAAACCAACACTGGTACGTTTTGCGTGGATGTTGTATGCTAGTGTGTAAGATTACACACGTAAGGATCAACACAAACACAACATGACCAGATGGAGACACGAGAGGTCACTGAGGAAGTGACCATCTGGTATCGACCGTAACATCAAAGTTTCGAGTCAAGGCTTACTCTTGCTTCAGTGTTGCATACTTTCAACGCACATTTTTGTTTGGAGGAAAAAAAAAAAGCAATTTCACCAAGTTTGTTTTGCTGTTTGAGATTAAATAGTATCACGGTTGGTTGATATTTTTTGTGACGAGGAAGATAATATTAAGACATTGGTGTCAAACATACGGCTCGTGGGCTGGAACCGGCCCCCAAGGAGGTTCGATCAGGCCCACAGGATAATTTAAAAGTGAAACAATGCATTAAAGACACCGAATGAAGATTTTTCATAAAATGCAATTCATGGATTTTCCACTAGGCGGCACACTTTTGATCAGAGTAGAAGACAACATTGTTTTGATCAGAGAAGAAAAGAGCAGTCTCAGTCTGTCACTGAGACAGACCCAACACATCAAGCAGCATCAATGCGCCAATGCTTCTTTATACCAAAACAAAGGGAAAACATGATATTTTGGTTATTTATAGCAGAGTATGGTATAATGTTAACCTTTATGTGTCTCAGCATCAGCATCACTACATTGACGGACATGTTATGTCCATGAATTTAAGGCGAGTCAAAACGGGCATCTTTCACAATTGTTTGGAAAATGTACAGAGGCTAAATGAAGGGCAGAAATGTTTTTTTTTTTTTTTTCAATGAAAATGGTTGCCACAGTGCCAAATATGCAGCTCATTTTAACCCCCCCCCCCCAAAAAAAATCACTATGTGCATGTGTATGCATGTAAGTGTGTGTAAACTGTGTTTGATAGGTTTATCTCTCATCTGGTATCAGGTGGTGTTGCTCGTTTAACTTAAGGCTTAGTGTGAGATCTCGGCTATTTGTCTTCTATTCCGAGATGCCCAGAAGGAAAAGCTCGCTAATTAAGCGGCTATAAATACAGGACCTTCGCATAGCGGGTCACGCTTAGACCTGCTCCAACTGGGCTCATCCTCATACAGTCTGAGCCGGGGCTTTCGCTCATTATCCTTCCAATGCAGCTCATTTCAAAGGAGCCAAATAAGAGCGTGCCATATACATCGTGCAATATCATATGAAAATGTGTTTTTTTTTTCTTGGCATCGGTAATGATTCTACTGGTGTAAATATGTTTTGCTTTTTTATGAAGCGGATCTAACGCTGTGCTGCTTTTCTTTTTTCTTTTCCATACTTTTGATTGCGTCTTGCCATAGATCTACAGTACTTTGATATATGTGATAATGAATATTCCATCCCAACTGGAGAGCGAAAACAGTTTCTGGCTTCTTTTTAAGATATAAGAAGCTACAAATGCTTGATAGTCAATGAATGAATCCTAACATATTTTTTTTTTCTTTCTGTGTTGTTGCTCTCCATCGGTGCCGATACCGTACATTTGCCACAGTATTGCTACTCATAATAATACTCAGATACTGTACGCCGATACCATTTCAATGTCAGTCATGTGGAGATATTTGGAGGTGACGATACATTCAGAATCAGAATCATCTTTATTGGCCAAGTATGTCGAACACACAAGGAATTTGTCTCTGGTAGTACAGGCTACCCTAGTATCATCAATAACAAGCAACTAGTTTGTCACAGAGATTTCACTTCATTTTTCTGAACACAAAGCCGTGGCATTGAAAGTCGGGTGAATAGAATCATCCGGACTGAGATGTATCAGTACAGGTATCAGTACTTGGAATCAGTAAGAACTTGTACTGGGAAAAAAAAATGGTCTTAGTGCATCCCATGGGGCAAAGAATTTCATATAATTGTAAATAACGGGTTCCTTCTTCAGAGAGAATACATTCAGCAATAGATTGTCTGAAAATTCAAGGTTGTGAAGACTTGTGTGTGTGTAAATTTGGTTTCATCTTCTCCCGCTACTCGATTGCACGTCCCAAAGACAGTGTTTAGTGGTTTGGCCTCTGTGCCTGGGAGTGTATTTTGATCTTTCGTGTGATTTACTGCTCTTTTGGATGCGCTCGCTACCATGCAGCGCCGCTCTTGGTGAGCCAAATTGAAAGTTCACTGTGTCCAAGCGAGAATGGGCAACCTCCAACCCGCATTCACCCTCTTGCCGACCGAGCATGTCATTGAACAACAAGCAAGATTCGTACAGGCAGGTAGAGGATTATTTATTTATTTATTCCTGAGGACGGTGAAGTTGAACTGACGAGGGGCGGAGGTGAAAATGAGCAAGGAGAGCCGGACAGCCGAAATGAAAAGAATGAAAAATTCATATAAAGGCAGGGGGAGGAGGAGGACGGATGATAAAAGTTGGGAGTCAAAGGAGGGGAAGCGAGCAGAGAGAAGCAGAGGGCACGGGAGATTAATTGTGTGCGCTTGCCACTGCAGCGCTGAAGTCAACCTACGCACACACACACCAATGGGCAGAATGACAGCCGAGTTAACAATTGCACTCACGTTTGTTTCCTGCAGCAGATCAGCTCATTTTGCCGCCGTTTCTTTACAAGCACTTCCCAGTGCTGATTCAAGGTCACTTCGGGTCGCCTCGGCGTCGCGTCTGCAGCCTCTTTGTTAAATCTCTTCACACAGCGTGCGCCACTTTAAAGCCTCTCTTCTCCACTGTTCACCGTTTTTTTTTTTTTTTTTTGCATGAGTCTTTCGGTGGCGTGAACAAAGTGCTGTGGAAGCTTGGCCACCGTCACAGTAGGAGGGAGCCACGCCGTGTGCCTACTCGCAACTGCGTACAGGGTTCATGGCAACGTGATTTTGACGTCACGAATATCAACATCGTCATTTAAGCCCCTGAGAAAGCAGCTTGCGGGTTTGTGTTTTTGTACAGATGAAGAATTTAGCAGCGATGGTTTCACACGCCAGCGTGTGAGCAAAGAAACACATTTTCGATGTCTGTTCAATATTTCATTCACTTCTATTATAGATCTGGTAGATTTTAGTATTCAGTCCGGGGCGGGGGGCACGCTATTACAAAAGCTGCTTTGAGTTCACCATTACAACTACGTGACTATTTTGATACATGATTGTTACGATATTTTGCATCGTTGTCGGCGCCGATATGTTGTCAGACAATAGAATAATTGCTTTGTGTTCAACTAACCATCAGTCAATCGTGCTCACATTTGAGTGACACAGAGGTATTGATTTAACATATGTTTATATTTACATTAAAACAAACAAACAAACAGTTATTTCCTTCCTTTTGTAGGACAGCGACATCCAAAGAAAAATCGACCATGAGATCCGAATGCGCGACGGGGCCTGCAAGCTGCTGGCCGCCTGCTCGCAGCGAGATCAGGCCTTGGAGGCGGCCAAGAGCCTGCAGACGTGCAGCACCCGCATCATGGCCTACATGTCCGAGTTGCAGAAGATGAAGGAGGCGCAGGTCATGCAGAAGGTGACGCGCAGGTCGTCCGACGCGGGGCCCACGGACGACAGGCTACCGTGCAAAGGCAAAGTGGCCATATCGGGCAAGTACAGTTTGTGTCTGGACTCCTCAGTGACCAGATTTAAACACTTAAAACGGCATCTAATGACAAGAACACACGCAGATAGGCAATATGTGTATCTTCGATGCAAAACGACAAATATCATTGCAGCTCAGGATGGGCTTTTTTGTTCCTATTCAAATCTACAGTATGTGTAGTATTGTCATTATGTCCTGTGGCCAATGCGCACGTAACAGACACACACATTGCTCATTGAATTAAAGCATGAAATAATTACCCACAAACTATTTTGTTTTTATATTTATTCATATTCTAACTGTACCTTTTTATAAATTTCAAGTACAATCCTGTAAACATTTTTACAAGTGATGAAGATCGTAACACAGCTGGAATAGCCTGTTATAAAGGGAGCGATCGATGGATTGATGGATAGATACTATAAATAGATACTATAGATATACACATAGACAGAACGCCGCATTCAAGAACGCTCGTTCTTCAAAGTCCATCAAGAACGCAAGAACGCTACAGCATTCTTCTAATCCTCCATTTTAGCGGAGCAGAAGGGAGAAAGTCGAATTTATTGTTACACGGAGTGTAATTTGATTCTGGCACACCGACGCTTTATTAGTGCATACTTCAACATTTATTGACCGCGGCGAGCGCGCCGACACTCTCACTCCGCCCATCACATCGCCAGTGAGGGCGAGAAAATGAATGATTACTGAGTGGAGAGCACGGTTTGTCTCATCGCGACATCATTCACGCCAGGGAGCACGACAATAAGGGGGACGCAGTTCGATTCCTTCGGGGGGGGGGGGTGGTTTATTGAACCAGTGTGCGTGTTATGTCTCACGCACACCAGCGCACGATACAGTTTAACTTGTAACACAGAGCGATAGTGATGTACATGTTTGGAATCTAATCCCCGCGTGTTGTTGTCATGACAGATCTCCGTATCCCGCTGATGTGGAAGGACACCGAGTATTTCAAGAACAAAGGAGGTGAGCAGCCGCCGCTGTGTGATCATGTATGGAGACCCCGTGTTTTTGTAGGTACAAAATTCGACAAATTAGTCAACGTGCAGTTCTCGCACCGCTCAACACGGCTTTAAAGTGACATAAGTGAGTCAAATCCTAGACTGCTGTTCTTCCTGCGATTGCCCTGACCACTGGAGCGATGATATAATCCAAAGAGAGGTGACCGAACATTATATTCTACATTGGCTGTTATATCTGCAGAGCTACGACACCGTTCACACGTGATTCCAATTTGGACTCGCGGCATAACTTGGTGGCCTAGTTGGCCTCTCGTGACAACGAGTGGCTGAACACCGTGCGGCTGCTCACTCGGGTTTGGACGTGTCACTCCATACCATGAATTTGAAATGTAGACGCATGCTAACTTGAGCCTACGCCGTCGCTCTGGATCAATATTCCAGCTCCACAGTCTTTTCTTTGCCGGAAACAGTTTCTTTTTTTGCTGCCGTCAGTCTCCCCTGGCGTGCAGTTTATCGCCAAATTGTGTCGCGAGAGCCCCATTTTCCTTCACTGTCGTTGTTTGTTCATGTTTCTGGTTTCGATTGATGCGTTCACTGCGCCGTGAATTTCGCAACTCCTCGTGGGGCGGGGCCAAGTGTCCCATTAGTGGTGCACCTCATTCTTTGGTAGCCACGTTTTTTTTTCCTGTTTTTTGTAATTCTCAACTTGAGAAAAAACACAGTTTTGCCTCCCGGCGATGCGAAGAAGCACACATGCGGTAAAATGGGTCGTAGTTTATTGAGTGAATAGAAAGTACAAGTCGACAAATTTTGCTTGAAAGAAATTCACTCAGCACACATTTGTTGTACTTTGTACATTGGTCTTTACAATGACCTTCCGCTTATAGCTGACATCCTCCCGAGGAAGCTAATTCGGCGCAGTCTCTCGGCAGCGCCGATGGAAATAATCGGCGCGGCCCTGCACATACTAAGTACAAATGAACCCAGGAGACAGGTGGTGGACTTTTAACAAAGCTTAATGAGGTCAGTCGGCGCACCGAGACACAGTCTGAGCCCGTGAGGCAAAGACGAGGAAACCATGTGACACCCTCGTGTCATACACGTGCGTCGAAGCAGAGTGTTGAATTCTTATTTGAGGTAATGAGTGGGAGTATTTTGGGGGAAGGTGAGTCTGTTATTGTGGATTACGATTTTCTTTTAAAATAGCTGGTCCAAGTCTGCAGACGTCTTGGTGCTCAATTCATCGTCTACCTTTTCTCTCGTGGGTCTATTTCACGGAAAGCAAGCATAAAGCTTTCCAAGCAAGAAAGGCAATAACTGTATTGACCTTCTCCCTTGCAGAGCTCCATCGCTGTGCGGTCTTTTGCCTCCTGCAGTTAGGAGGAGAGATCTTCGACACGGACATGGTGATCGTGGACCGCACGCTCACGGACATTTGCTTCGACAACACCATTGTGTTGTAAGTTACACGCCGGTTTCCCCTCAACCCAAGCCAGCAACGAACACTTGATTCAAGGTAGTGAAGCTGATTTTTTATTTATTTTTTTCTCTTTTGCTCGCCCTGTGACAGCAGTGAAGCCGGCCCCGCTTTCGAGCTGCGCGTGGAGCTGTACAGCTGCTGCTCAGAGGACGACTTCTCAGCCGGCAGCACCCCCAGGAAGCTGGCCAGCAAGCTGAGCTCCTCCTTGGGCCGCTCGGCTGGGAAGAAACTGCGGGCGGCCATGGAGCCCGGGCCGTGCAGCCCAGTGAGCAATGGAGGGGCCTCTCCTCTCCTGCTGCCCGTTCCTTCTGTGCCGTAAGTGTGATGCCTTCTGCAAAGCTCAACATCGAATGAGAGGAGACAAAAGACTTCCCCCCTCCCCCCCCTTAGTTCAATTCAGTTTGCTGTGTCAGTGTTTGCATTTCGATGATGACGTACCTCACTGTGTCATCAGTATACGATACCAAATGGATGGAGCAAGATACTATGGTTGAAGTTGCTTGGGTGAAACATTTTCATGGAGGTCGAGAATAAATGTCAGAGAAAAGTACCTCATCTGCATAATGAAAAGATCACTAAGCAGAATGACTATCGACCTCACAAGTTAATAATCGAATGTATTTTTTTTTATTTTATTATTATTGTTATGACTCCCATTTCTGGTCATTTTCATCTCTCCGCAGAGGTCCGAAGTACCACCTGCTGGCTCATACCACCCTGTCGCTGTCACACGCCCAGGATAGTTTCCGTACGCACGACCTCACCATCTCAGGCAACGGTGAGCGTCGACCTCCATCAGTCTGTCTTTCTTCCATCCCCTCCTCTCTTGCCAAATCAGCCATCTGTCATTCGTTCCCCCTTTTTGTCGAGCTTTTCGTGTCGCCGCCTCGCTGCACTCTTCATCGTTGTGCTGCATCACCCCCCCCCCCCCCCCACCTCTCCCTTCCCCTTCCCCGTAGTCCAAGGTCACGGGAATAAAGGCTGTTCCAGAGAGGTGGCTGCAGTGTGAAGCTCAAGTGATAACAAGGGTCCCCGGTGTTTTTATTCTTCAGCTGTCCTGTAAAGCTTTCATTGGTGCTCGTTGCCACCGAGCCCTGCAGCTGCCACTCTTTTACACCTCTGCGCCCTCCAGTTTTCGTCTTCATGCCGACATTGTCCGCCTGGAGAGCGTGTTTGTGGGTGGACTTTCATGCGCTGTATTTATCGTGCGTATTTCTGTTTGTATGCGTGTAGAAGAGTGTTCATACTGGCTGCCCCTCTATGGAAGCGTGTGTTGCCGCCTTGCAGCCCAGCCTCAGTGTATGACGCGGCAGATGATGAGTGGACCTTTGAAGGTGTCGGTAAGATGGAGTAAAATGTTTGTTTGCCCATTTTGTCTGTGCACTTTTCCTTCGACGCTTCACCTTCCTTGTTGCGGTTAGTTTTTTTTTGCCTCTGGCAAGGAGGTTGGTTTAAGCTTTCATACTGTCGGAAAGCCAGATAACAAAAAAAAGAACTCATTCACTGATTTTAATGGAACCTTAGGTAGTGGTGAAGCAAAGATCAGTCGTGTACTGTTATGATTATTTTTTTTCCCTCTCCCTACCTAGTGGTTTCCTTTCTGAACTCTGACTGTACATTTTCCCATTGCGAGACAAATAAAGGATATCTTAATCTTAAGGCAACCACAAAAACCTTTTCATGACTGTTGAGACTTAAATGGAAATGGAAAGAAAATCATTGTGTCACCTTCAACAGTCTGAGGAACCACATAGTGTACACCGTACTGCATTATCTTGCTGTTGATCTACAGAGCGTGATTTTCAAGGAAGAAGCGTATTGCCCTCGTCACTGTGGCCATAATAATATTAAGATAAGATATGTGCCAGGAATTAAAGGAGAGTATTTCTTAGGCTGTTGGCTCCATTCATGGATTGCACGGCAAACGCTCCGCACTGCTTTTTCATCCACAGGTGCATATGAAATTATGAGGTTAAATATTCTTTTATAATACTTTATATTTAATAATGTAAAGTCTAGTCAAGTATTCGTGTAATACACAAAATATAAACTGTACTTTTTGATTTGCGTCCGATGGTTGGCAATTGATAAAAAAAGTAGCTGTCAAATCCCACACACTGCAGCCACATCGCAAAGTGTGTGGCACTGTGTCGAAACGTCAAGGTCTTAACTCATATCGCTGATGTTAAAAGCCCTCGATCACTGCTTTCCAGAGCTTTCTTTTGATCGGTGTATGACGCAACTCAACAACAGCAAAAACAACTCCATCTTGACATCTCGTATTGTTCACGCAGCAGTTGGGAGGTGGACCACACAGCTGGAACAACGTGTATGCAGTCCTGAAAGGAACCAGCCTCTCCTGCTATCAACAACAAGAAGACATCCAGGACAGCGTGGACCCGGCGTTCACCATCGCCATCAACAAGGTCTGAAACAAAAGTCAACAATCTCCTTTTAAAGAAACAATCTGTTCTCATCTTGCGTCATTTCATCTTTGTTGACCATATTAATGAGGTGATCATCAGCGGTTACTGTATTTCCAATAACTATTCTAATCATGCGTGACGTAGACGCCATCTCTCTATTTCCACTGTGACTCACGCGGCTCTTTGAGTCCATCTTTTGTCAACTGTCTGGTGCCTCTGTAAACACCACTTAAGATGAGGAGGGGAGGAAATAAATGGAGCAACACTGCCATCTAGTGAATTTTGAAATACATTTGGGAGGAAAATTCCACAAGGACAATTTATGGTTTGGATGAAGGAAGACTAATCCGAGTCATTTTTGTGGAAACTGATTGTGTGTGGTTTTTTTTTTTTTTCAATGCCTTCAGGAGACGAGGATACGCGTGTCAGAGAAGGACGCTCAGGGCAAAGCTCAGAACGTTTGCATCAGCAACCAGTACGGCGGCGAAGACGTCACGCACATGCTCACCACAGACAGTCGAGAGGAGACGCACAGGTGGATGGAGGCCTTCTGGCAACACTTTTACGACATGAGTAAGTACTTGTCAATTTCATCATTGCTCGGGTTTTGATTGCTTCATGTGACATAAATCAAAAATGACATTCAGGGCCCTCTTAACTGTGGTGTCCTTCCCAAGGGCAAACTTGTCAGCCGATTGCTTCATATATTAAAAAAAAAAGTCTTATTTCCATCGCTCAGGTCAGTGGAAGCAGTGCTGCGATGACTTGATGAAAATTGAACAGCCGTCACCACGGAAACCGGCCTCCGTCACGCCGAAGCAGGGCTCCCTTTACCACGAAATGGGTACGACATGTGCATCGAATCACGTGCCCGTGTGCATGGCGGAGTGCTGAGTGTCTGATATCTCCGGCTTAACAATCTGCTTTTCTGTTCTGCTCTATTCGACTCGAGACTGTGACTCACTCTGTCCTATTTTCTCTGCTCCTTTGGCCCCGTGTGCTCGTCACTTCTTTGTCCCCTTTACATTTTCTTTTGACCCTCCAACATGTTTTCATCCGCCAAACTGCACCCAACTCATTCACCTTGGTCAACCTTCCCATCCTCTCCATCGTTTCTGTTTATGCACAACACCTCCCCATCCCTCCTCCCGACCAACCTCCCCCTCCCCCAATCCACCACCACCACCACTCGGCTGTTCCTAAATACTGCCAGCAGCCCCCCTTGCCGCACCCTCCTGTGAGGGTCTTCTGCTGCAAGACAATGCTGTGTCCGCCGAGATTCGGGCTCTTCTCTCATCCTATTACAACGACAGGTGACGTAGCAGGAGTAGGAGGAGCCCGTGTGATAATGAGGTCTGACCACTTTACATCCATGTACTAAGAGATGGTTAAAAAAATATATATACCAGACTAGAAAAAAGCCCTGCCGCAAAGGGCAAGAAAAATAAGGGAATAATTGACTCCCCGTGTATTTTTTTCACTCAAATTAATAGCTACCAAGCTAAATTTAGCTCCTCTCCGACATACAACGCCTATCTCTCGGTCCAGTGTATCACTTGAATATAGATTCTTGACACTATTGTACGACTTGACGATTTTACATGGTTGTGGCACCCTTTTGTGGCATCTTAAATTTAAGCAACAAGAAATTTGTGGTTTGTTTGTTTAATCAGTTATTTTTGCCCCGCCAACACAAATTGCAACAAATAGTAGCAACGGAGGTAGCCGTTAGCACAACATGCTAACTAGTTAAAGTGGCAGTGCATCATTGACTCTTTCATTTTCACAGTTAAACTATTTCACGTCAAGTCGTGTTACAATATTTCATCATTTTGCATCGCGGTCCAAGACGAGCAAAATTTACCCAAAGTAGTCCCGAAGTGCAAAGTAAAGCCAATTAGCGCGCCGACAGTGCACTTGTTAGCTGTGTTACCATGTCGGTTGAGTGTCCATTCCTGCTTGATTTAATCACCTTCGCACACTAAGAGGTTCACAGTGACATCTTCAGGCATTTGTCCTCATTGGACAATCATTCGTACTTTTAAATCAAATGTTATTTCTGGAAGGAAGTCTGTTTTTTTTGCAACGCCCAAATAATAATAGTTCACCACTGACCGTTTCCGTTGGCCAAATAAAGGATTTTAGAACACCTGTAAGGCAGAGGGACACAAAATTAGACTGATAGGATGATAGAACATCACTTGTCCAGTGAAATTGCTTATAGAATTTCACTGGAAAGTCGGAAATAAAGCTAAAAGCAATTTAATTGAGCTTAGTCAGTGATTCTTTCGCACACTGATTCATATTCATATTGATTCAACTGATGAAAATGTTGCCAGGCTTTGAATAGTTTTGGCCTCATGTGTACATTTTAAGAAGGTGTAAAGGAGCTCAGCACTGACGGCTTTCTCGCATCTCTTCTCCAGTTATTGAGTCTTCTGACGAGTTTGGCAGCAACGTGTCCGACATGTTGGCCCGGAGGATGCAGGAGTTGGAGCTGCGTAGCCAGCTGGGCACCTGTCCCACCTGGATGTCCCTCTATGAGGAGAACCACCCCAAAAGCGTCGGCCTGCCTCATCCGTGTACCTCCCGCCTGGTGGGCCACGGCCCCCTCAACCCCCACAGCCTCTCGCGGAGCCCCGCCAGCCCTCCACGAGCTCTCCTGTCCTCGGACGCCAGCTTGACATCCGACAGCGACAGCCACTGCAGCACCAGCCCCTGCTCGCACCACCACGGTTGGCCCGACACCCCGCCCTTCTCCCTGTCATCCCAATCCCGCCTGAGGCCGCGCACGCTCTCGCTGGACGCCAAGCTGAGCACGCTGCGGGGGAGAGGCTACACAGGAGGGGGCGCCTTCCACTGCCCCTGCCGGCCTCCCCCTTCGTCCCGCTCGCCGCTGTCCCAGCGCAGCACCCAGACCACGCTGTCCTGCTCCAGCTCCACCTCCAGCAGTAGCTCCAGCAACAGCGAGGGCGGACAGAGCCCGGAGTTGTCCGAGTGCGCCGCCTTCTCACGACCCTCGCCGGCCAGACGCAGCCTCAGGAACCTCAAGGCCAGACTGGACCCCCGCAACTGGCTCCAAAGTCAGGTGTGACCTCAAGCCGAGGAGGCTCTTCCACGAGACTGGTGACAATCACTGGGAGCTACTGGCCCAGTTTGCGAGGTTTGTGGTCGTGCTGCTTGGGAGCACCTGTCGACCTGTTCCCATTTCAAACTGGAATTTACCTTTGACTCATTTCTCCATCCTGGCTTCACAATCATTGTCATCTCTGTTCATTCACTAGCATTTTTGTTGTGACTGAAAAGTGTTTTTCTAACAAAGGTGTCTAGTATGTATGCCGTCAATATGAGTGAGCGTGTGATGGAATGCCTCGAAAGCAGTGGGTGTCCAAACTACAGTCTGGGGGCCATTTGAGGCCCATGACGGATGCTGACATGAACAAATATGGTACGTGTTATTTACCTGCATTGTACAACAGTGGTGCCTTGAGATAATAGTGATTTGACTAGATTTTTTTTTTTACGAGTGATATATGATGGCAATGAACTTAACATGTTGAAGTTTATTGGCAAACTACACCTAAACTAGAATGCTACACATGTATTTAATGCAACCACATAGTTTTGCCTTAATAAAGTAAAAACAAAAAAATGCAAAACATCAGAGACGAGCAAATGAATAGCTTCGCTGTTGCAGTATATTGGATATTTGAACACAAACAGTGAAGAAACACGTGCAGACAGATGATAAACAATACTCACAGGCAAGTATTCTTTGTCCTTGTGCAAAAAAAAAAAGTCAATATTACAGCAGCATAGTACATTGCAAAAAAAATTTGTTAGCTTTTTGGGGAGGCGGGAACGGAATAATGCCATTTCCATTCATTACAATGAGTAAAGATGATTTGAGATACAAGTGCTTTGTTCCAAACTTAGATACGGAATGAATAAACTCTTATCTCAAGACACCATTGTACCTTTTGTTTTCTAAACTTGCTGACAGAGCAGGAGAAGAAGAAGAAATTGGTTCCCACGTCACTAGCTACAAAATGAATGAAGATGATTCAGGTACGGCGGCAACTTGCGTGAATGCCAATTGTTTGCTCCACTTTCCGCCCTGCATCAAGGGCCATCTTAGCACAGTGTGTGCTTGTAATGGAAATGTATATACAGTACAGTAATATATAAAAACATTTTATAATTGCTTTATTTATCTTTACCCGTGCTGATGGTTTGGTTTTAGCGCGTCAAATAAATGGAAGGTGAAGAATTATCAAGGTGGACCTTGCATCCTTTGATTTTTCTGCATGTGGCCCTTGGAAGAAAAAGTCTGGACACCCCTGCTCTTAAAGGGTCACTGTCTCTTGCCAGTACTGTGATATGTAACTGTTGAAGAATATTCACACACAAGAACGATCTGCTGTCACTTCACTACACTGCACCAGAAGATATTGTTGCTATTTTTAACTTGCGTGATTTGGCTGACATTTCATTTGTTTCAGATTTGATAACATGAAGCTGTTCATCACTGGTCATTACTGCGATTGCTTCAAAGGGTTCAAATGATAAAATCTGGCTATTTACAGAAGGAGGAGTAGGGCCACACCATAAATTTGAACATACATTTATTCAATAAAGTTATAGTTAGATGATGAAATATCCAACAAGAGGTTTTATTTTCATTCCCACCCCAGTCAACGTAATATTTATATGTATAATTTCTTTTATTCATCTGCATGGAAAAATTTCCTAACAAGGCAAATTCCCTATGGGACGTCACTGACCGTCATTGTCAAATGTTCCGTACGTATAACTTGACCGTTATAATACTACCATTCAGCTAGTAATAATATTTTTGCTTCATTCTCATATCATTGAAAGTTAATTTTTTTTCTGCACTGATGAGTTGCTGAAGTGAGAGTCTGATTAGCTTCTTGTAGAAGAGCACCCCCCCTCCCCTCTTCTCCCCCATTCTCCCTTTGTTGTCATTTTGACATGGGTCTCCTAAAATGTCAAACTTGGATTCATTTTCAGTGTGGCTTTAACCATCCTTGGTAAAGTAGAACATGAACATGCCCGTTTAACAGTTCATATATAAAAATAGATTTTTTTTTTCCCTCGGAAATATAAGACCATGACATATATTCAGTGTGAAAAATAACAATAGGACCGGTATGTCTGTTAGATGTAAAAATGTAGAATGGCCTGGTTGCAGAAATACTGTATGAACATCCCTCAACTAATGCTTTATCAAAGCATCTCTGGTTTCAATGTCCGTTTTGTACAGTTTATGTCTCATTTTAATTTTTTTGTTGTTTTTTTTTAACCACATCAAACAAAGTGAGTCTTTCAACGGGGTACGTTCACTTCCCTTTTCCACGGAACAGTTTTGGCTGCATCCATTTTTGTCTGAACCGAGTGAAAAGCCATAATTGATTCTCTTACTGTCCTTTTAAATGTGAAAATACATCCATTCATTATCAACAACTATAAACCTGGCTGAACAAATTTCATTCAGGTTCAGCGTTATAGGACAAACTGTACATTTTTTGCCTGTCCAATCCCGGCAGCCGAGACAGCACTCTTCATCAATACGGTTTACAACAGAGGCAGACATCCATTTTCCAATTGTGACTGAAAATAACTGTCAAATGTTTGCAAGTGGCATTTGTTACTGTACTTATTTGTATTTTTTTTTTTGATAAGTTAACAAATAAGATATCCTTGCTCTATCTGTGTAATCCATTATTGTGGATGATTTGCAGCTATACTGACAATTATCTGTCATGATCATAGGTTGACTGTTACAACGATGCAAGAGTTATTTCTTGTGGCAGCCTTCGTGTTTCTGCATGTAAACCACCCAAGGAGACACGAGAGAAGTGTGTGACTATCCAATTGTGATTATTAATAATAAATGGATTATCAATTTAACGTGGACTTCATTTGTCTTAGACCACAAACGAGTTCAGCCTGAATCAACAGCGCCTCTGGTGGTTTTAGCAAAGCATTGCACTCCAATTTGTCACATGATGCAGAATTCAACCATTGACAGAATTCTTTATGATCAATTTAAAGATTGGTACGCCCATTCTTAACAACAACACACATTTTAAGCCGCAAAGGCCATTAAAATGGAGGACAATAAAGTGCTTTGTTTTTCTTCTCTGGCAGCAAAGCCCCTGGGGAGTCATCTTACGTGAGGATGACAAGTATGCAAAACATGTCTCAAAAAGGAAGGTAGGACAGAGGCTTTATTGTCAGCGCTGAACATGCCGAGCCTCAAAAACCGGCGATCGTACAAAGCACTGTTGCAAACATGGGAGGTAGCAGATGCTGATTGTATGCATAGACAAATACTACGGCCATTTTGAATCTCCTTCAATAACTCAGTACTTGTGCTATTGTAATTTCACATGTGCAATACATATATTAGATAAGTTAAAAAAAAACATACATCAAGTTAATGTATCTTAACCCCAAGCAACACATCATCAGAATATCATTGAATCACATCCGGCGTCATTCTCATGTAATCCAGTGACAACGTGTACAGAAAGTTTGGCAACGATTATATTGGAATTATTTTTAAGACTTGTTCTGTGCATGTGCGCGTGCTCTCCGGGCGTCCAATCAGCAGCCGCCGAGTGGGTGGGCCGCCCTGAGCGCCACGCCGGCTAGCATCCTCCACGCCCAAGTGGACAACTTGGCCGGGCACGTTTCCGCTCTGCTGATGTACGAGCTGGCGATGCGGTGGAGGCGTTTGGCGCCGAAGGTGTTGTAGTGCCCCGGAAGGACTTGATCCACCTGCTCGGACAAGGACAAGGATTTGCATTTTCGAATTCTCCTTTTCAAACCATTTCACTGAAATTCTTCATGCAGTGTTTGATAACATTGGGCGGGGGGGAGCACTTGTTCTTGTGTTGATTTTCATGTGATGACTTTATCTATTTACTCAGCGGCCTGTTTCGTTCAAATATTGTTCACAAATCTGTTGAAAGATGTTGGTGAGCGCTTCTTCTTCTTCTCGAAGAAAAGGTGGGGCATATCAAAACACTGATTAATGGCGTGATTGTTCCACAGTTGTACCTCAGGCTGCCCACAATAGAAAGCCACTCTAAAATGTGCAGGTTTACAATCAGTTACTACAATAAGTCTGCACTCTTTTATCTGACAGAATGTCATTAGGTACTGCTTTTTTTGGCAAGCAACGGAGTTCAATTGAGAAATTAATTCCTAAATTGTGTGAACAATGGATTATACCAACTGAAGAAATAACAGTTCAGGTACTTCTGGGTGTCAACAGTTGGCCGAACAAGTGTGTCTTTGGTGGCTCGAATGTTACCTGTTCGCTGTCCACCAGGCCCACCAGGCGCTCACAGCTGCCGATGTAGTCGCTGACGTGGCTGTACGGCAGCCAGTCGATCATGGCGCCGTCGTACACCACGTCGCCGCTGAACAGCAGCTTGTTGTCGCCGTCGTGGAGGCAGATGCTGCCCCGCGAGTGGCCTGGCATGTGAAGCACCGTCAGCTGCCTGTCGCCAAGGTTGATGACGTCACCTACACACGAGAGCAGACTGTTCGAGTCTGATGGCCACCGCAAAATGTTCACTTTCTCTGGTTTTGTTATTCACAGCTATATGTTGGAGTAAAATTAACATTTTTGTATTATTCTATAAACTACTGACCACGTTGTTTTTTATTTTTCAATTTTTATTCAACAGCTGGATTATGAATTTGGACTAACTCTACTTTCCTTGGCTTGTAAACTGTATGTTACAATTACAAATTCTATTTTGTGCAGGTATTTTGCCAAATATCTCTTATAGGATAGCATACAGTATGAGTCATGAATGGATGTGAAACACACAAACACACACACACACACACACACACACACACACACACACACACACACACACACACACACACACACACACACACACCAAGCAGCGAAACAGTCCAGCTGCACTGCAGTGGTCTGACACAGCTGAACCTGCATGGTGTGTGTGTGTGTGTGTGTGTGTGTGTGTGTGTGTGTGTGTGTGTGTGTGTGTGTGTGTGTGTGTGTGTGTGTGTGTGTGTGTGTACTGTAGGTGCGCAAAAGCTGAAGTTCCCATGCTTGATCAAGGACCCATCTTGGGTGCGGCCTCTTTCACCTGTACATGAAGCCTTCACAGGAACAAATGCTGTTTTAGTATTTCTGCCAAAGGAAGTGTAGACACTCCACTACTTTTACCGTGCATCTTTTAAACTCGGCCTAATAGCATTGTGATCGATGGTGATGCTTTTAAGGAAAGAGTGGTGAAACCTTTTCCCTATCAACACACACCGAGGAGCATGAAGATAGAGATGTTTATTGGCACAGTGCATCGTATTCGGTGTCCATCCATTCATATTCTACGTGGCTTATCCTCATTAGGGTCACAACTGGGCTGGGGCCTGTCCCAATTGACTTTGGGTGAGAGGCCAAATAGTAAGAAATAAAAAAAAATCGGCATGTTAGTCATGATGTCTGCTATTCAGTAGCACGGCTGCACTGTGTTTGCTTCTGCACTTTGCTGTTGACTGAAAATGGCATTACATTCAGCTAACGATCAATCACAGCTCTCCCGTTTTCTGGGTTTGGTCACGTGACGTTTGCAAGATGAGCCCTTATGCTGCATTCCAGAAAGGTGTCAAGTTGGATTTTTCCGACTTTCGTCTAGGAAACGTGCACTCGAGGGCCCCTTTGAACTGGGAGCTCCGGGTTTTGAAGCAGAGGGGGGAAAAGTATCCGGAGTTCACCGACCGCCTTCAATGTGATGTCACTCGACAATGGCGACCAATTCAGCGTATACCCCGATTCGCACCCGAAGTCTGCTAGTCTAGGTTCCAGCCATGAAAACCAATGTTCCAAATAGGATCCCCGCCACAAGCTCGAGACCCACCTCTTACCTTCTTGCAAGATGTGCGTGGGCTGCACAGCCTTGACTTTATAGTGACTGGCCCTCCAGCCGGGACTCGGAGCCTCGGCTATCTCCCTGTCACTGAGCCAGGTGACCGTCTCGTAGTTGTCCCCGTTGGCCAGAGCCTCCACCTCAGCGCTGTGGACGCCCACCTGTTGGAACTGATGCAGGCCGCCCGAGTGGTCAAAGTGGGCGTGGGTGGCGATGGCCAGCAGCGGGTTCTTCCGCTGGGGGTCCTTGCCAAGCAGCCCCATGGCATCGATGTAGTCCGGAAGGCTCCTCAAGCCGAGTCCCGTGTCGATCACCACGTCCTGGTGGGAGCCGCGCAGTAGCCATATGTTAGCCCGGTTCTGCGACTGGTAGAACCGTTCCTGGATCCAGTAGAGTCCGTCTCCGAGCGACTTGTGAGCATACCAGTCGGCCGCGGACATCCCAATTCATGCACGTTTCACGCGTGGATGAGGTGCTAATCGAGCTGTCAGGTTGATATTGTGCCCGTGGAGCTGCTAGCTTCAGCGGGGAGCGGGTATGTTTTCATTGAGGTAGAGCCGCGGCCGCAGACACACCCGTGGAGGAGGAGAGCGCTGCGATTGGACGAAAGTGCGGAAAAGAAAAATCCTCATGTCGGCGGCTATTGGCCGAAAAATAACGTAATGCCACGTAATGGGCGGGGAACTATAAAATCAGTAAAGCACGTGCGCTCAACGGCTAGTATGTTAGCGAAGCTTACACTTGTCACTTTATTGACTAAATTTCTGTATACGAACGTAATGTGGACGCGCATGACCAGCTAGCTCTTAAAATTACAGGCCGCAATTTTTTTGTTATCTTGACAATACCCAACGACCTCTTTAGTAAGCATGATCATGTTTCCTACGGTACTATTCTAGGTTGGAAGAACAGCAGTGGGTAATCAGGTCACCAGCAGTGTGTGTGTGTGTGTGTGTGTGTGTGTGTGCTGCATGCAGGTGTAGAGGTGGTTGGCACCCATGGCGGGGAAGGGGCGTG